>NMRB01000402.1:145976-178626 GCA_002633025.1 Notospermus geniculatus
CAACACCGCCGCATTTGGCGCTCAGCTTTCAAATCAGTTTTTAAACAGCATAACGTAATTTGAAGAGGATCTCATGTCAAAATAACCCCCAGAATGACCAGGTATTTGAGATCGTTAGGAAACGCCTGATTGTGTCAGGAAGATTTCCTCTCCAATCAAAGGTTAAACGAGGATAATTGGAAAATTAGCGGCGGAGATCGCCCGCCGAGGGTCAACCGTAGCGAAAGAAGACAAGGCACTCATTGTTACGGCGTAGAGATACCCCCTGTTGTGCACGTGCGGCGATACCGTGTCATTAGCTTTGTATTCCTCCGCGTGGGGCAGGTCCGTCCAGAACCCACCCTACTAATCAACCACAACTTCTTTTGCTCAGAGCACTCTGGAAATTGGCTCTTCTTGTTTAATTCGTGTTTTACCAAACGATAGCTACCGCTGCTTACGGGATGGGCTCCCGAATTTGGCAACACGGTGAGTGTGCGCGTGCGCTTCAATTCGACTATTCCCGCGAACGCGTA
This sequence comes from Notospermus geniculatus, assembly GCA_002633025.1. Taxonomy (NCBI): domain Eukaryota; kingdom Metazoa; phylum Nemertea; class Pilidiophora; order Heteronemertea; family Lineidae; genus Notospermus; species Notospermus geniculatus. The sequence continues at coordinate 146,492 of NMRB01000402.1, forward strand.
CGTTTTTCGCGTGGCTAATAAACTGTTGTTTAATGCTTAATTGGAAGACAATTGGTAACTGTAACTATCCATAGGTATGGGGGCCTGGGGAGACAGTTTCAGCCGGCATGGAAACAACTCGCCGCCATCAACATGCAGCGCCATTGTCAAGCATTTTCCGTTTGACATTCTGCTGTAACAAACGCTACAAGTTTGTTTTTATGAGCTAGGCCGTGTGATCAGCGGTGTCCTAACCCTCTCCTGTGTCCATCCCATGTTGCGGTATACCAGTGCCCGTGACGATGATGAGTACACCACGGTAGGTGGCAAGGGCCCCGCGCCAGGGGGCGTTACATTTCACCCAGATCGAACCCATGTTCCCATCTACCCGGCTCAATATTCCCACCAGCTCTTAGACCAGAAGGACGAATCCCTGAAGAACCTCTGTATGTATGCTTTAGAAGTCTGCAACCAGTACAACCCCTGAAGGACGTACCGCTGAAGATGGAGTGAGTAATCTCCTACCTAAAAGTCACTATATACACTTTATCACAAAACTTTGACATCACCCAATAAACATGTCTGGAGCCAAATCGGGAGCTGCCTTTTTCTCTATTCTCTCTTTCCTTCTTCGTCATACCACTGACACCTCGTCTACCACTGACACCTCGTGTACCACTGACACCTCGTCTACCACTGACACCTCGTCTACCACTGACACCTCGTCTACCATTGTCGACGAACATAGCGCGTGTTTAATCTATCTGGCAATGAAATGACACCCTTTCCATGGGACACAAAAAACACGAGGGAAATCTTTGAGTGCTGCTTCTCAAATTTCCGTCCTTCTGACCACAACCTTCGTCAAGCTATCGGAATATGATCAAGAAAAAACCAAGCAGCACCCCACAGACGGAACGATAACATCTCCGTGTTGCTCCAGTTTCATACCAGCTCAAAGCCGGACCTGCCCAAGTAATTAGTCGAGCAATAAGTCTTCTCATTATGTACTAATTACGGCTGAAGGATGTTTAACCGGTGTTTGCGCGCGCACGGGACCACGGACCGCGTGACCAGCGGGGAGTAGGACAGGTGGACGTCTCACATTTTCTCGTTGTTTGAAAACAAACGAGATTTTGATTGCAGGCGAAATGAATCTTGGGTTTAGCGGTTCATTATGCGGGGATTAAGAACTTCGATTCAAATGTTTTCATTATGTTTCAAATGAATGTTAGGTTTTGAACTCATTGACGAATGCTTCACCTTTAATTTAAGCGATTACATCTCTAATATCAAGAATTCAACCACCTGCTTTTTGGGTTTTGAGCGCAGGAGAGAACTGCTCACGAACAATTTGAAGAAAACTGTTGAAAGTCGTCATCCTAAAGCCGGACATTGTGCCCAAGGTGAACCATCTCCTTCAAGGAAGATGTTGTCACACACCATAAGTAACGAAGATGAGTTAAACCATTTGCTAATTGCCTGTAAGTGGATGGAAACGGGCTAATTGGAGCTCGGTCTTCCCCATCCTGTCGGACAAGATGTGAGTTGTCAGCAAACAGGATGTTAGCCTCGGGGAGGGAACCGAAACCAGTTCGGTTCTGATCAGGGGTAAGGCGGCGGCTGGTCATTATGGGATGTGCGACGAGGAGCAGTATCCTGAGAACATCAGAAGTTCTCATAGCGCTCGCTACCGTGTTCACCTCGCCATCATGCAGGAACAAATATCATGGTATGCGGTTTGGAGGCAGCGAACCCCTGATAATGGGGAACTTTCCTACCGTCAGAGGCCACTACGAGTTAGCGGTCCAAGAACGTCATGACATTTGACGTCACAGGGCAGAAATGCATGCCACAACGTCGTCCATAATGACGTGAGCGCATCGTGGCTCACGCATTTTGACGTCAAATTTCATGAATTTTGTGACGTTCTTGGACCGCTAGCAGGCGGCCTCTAACGGCAGGAAAGTTCCCCATTAGGCCTACCTCACGATGAGGAGTCATACGTCAGGCTAGCAGCGCCAACATCGATGACGTCACACCTCAAGAAACGCCGCGATGTTTAGAAATGACATTCAAAACTTCGTTATTTCAAACCCAAAATGCTAGGCTTTCACCGCATTTTGGTCACGGAGAAGTTGAAGTGATGTTTCCACCCACTAATTATTAGCAATTAAACATACATCAACTCGATATCCGTCGAGTATTTTCAAAGTTTCTAATCCGCGTGCAAAACCAGATAAAACTACGAAAAGATTCTGTTATTTCGTGAGATAGTTTCATTATCCATATCTATTTCAACAATAGTCATGTAAAAAGGTACATATCTCGGCCGAGATCGCGGCTCGTGCGGAACTGGTTCTGTCTTCACACAACATGCACCAATCGTCTGCTCTGTTCAAAATGATAACAATCTCCTCTGAGGCGAATCTGATTCTGCTTTGTCACTTTTCGGCGTTCCTTCCCCATAAAACCCCGTCGGACTTGCTGGAAATGCCGATAGCAAAACAGATAATGTCTTAAGTTACTGTAACGTATGTTACACGCTATTTTGAGACAAAAGTCACAAGGAGGAATGAATGCACTATTTTCGTCAGGTGTCGTGGTTGTGCAACGCCCAAGGGCGATCTGTACCCTTCCGCGACCCACGTCTTCGGTATCATCGGGACGCATGCAATACAAAATTTTAATAAGTAAATTGGTGGAGAGGGATGAAATGAGAGGAATTCGTCATGTAAGGAATGAGGGAAGGCTGGCAAACCACCGGATCTCGGCGGATAGAGCTTTTGGTGTCAAGGATCTGACCGCAACATGGCCATGAACCATCAACTTGTTTGACAGTGGAACAGACCTCAAGGTAGAAAACGCTGCAGGCCTACTCTTCAAATAGGCCTACGACAAGATTATTAATATTACATCATTCTTCTGAATGACCAATTCAGAATTCGCCTGATCAGTGATCGACAATGCACTGTCTGAATCAGTGAACCTCAATCTGCCTGTGCTTTTGAACAGTAGGCAAATAACTCTTCACAGGAGCTTTTTTCATGGTTATTTGTTAGAGGTGTGAGGAAGTGTCTCAGCATTGCGGATTATCTCCAGTCGGTCGACTGGTAGGTTTGGCCAAAATCCAGCCCAGGCGCGGGTCCAGGGGGGCGCACACGCCGCACGCCCCCCTTTCGGCCAACAAATCTGTAAAATCGAACGTGAAATTCTGAAATTTGGAGCAAATCTTTGAAATTCACCGCAGATTTCAATGTTTCTAACACAGTGCGGCCCCTCTTTTCCGAAATCCTGGACCCATCCCTGCAGCCCACCCTGACTGCGTACCGTCTGCGCCTGACCGTATTAACTTCAGTTTTACTGATTTCAACCAAGGGATCACAGCCTAGACCTCTTATTTAGCACATCAACTTTCTTGGTCATGTAACTAGCTAGCCAGGGCTAACATGATGGTTCTATATTAGTCACACGTTTCTCTTCAAAGCCTCCATCAACAATCAGAAGACTGTAATCTGCTGGCAAGGAATCCTGTCGTCTGCTATCACTATTATTATGACATCGTTTATTGATATCAGAATAAGAAAAATACGACTCTCATCCACTTGTAAATGTCTCATTGCTATTGTTGTGATTATTATGCGATATTTCGATTGACAAACAAACTGTCTTTTTGTTTTGAGGGACGAGTGACATTTTATTCTGAACTGTTCTCTTTTATAGAAAAACGCTGCGCTGTTTGTTCGGTTTGAAGATGATGAAGAGAGTTTTGTTCAGTTTGAAGTCTTGTTAAGTCAGTTTTATCTTGGCTTCCTTACCGGGGGTTGTGCATTCCACTTCTGACGGACAAGCCGTAGAAGTTTTCCGTCTTCATTCGATTATTTGTCTATTTCATCCCGCTGAGGAGCAACAATGTCCTCTCTCGCTCAGTGAGCTTTTGATAATTCCTAAATTGCCTCAAGTAGAAGCTGTTATTTCGTTGTCGTGCGGTACTTAACCGCCACGCGACGGGCGGAGGGTTGCTAGCAAGTGTAAAGTGCCTCAAGAAGGCAACCAGCCACACGCTTGCTTGCACCAAACGGGTCTCGGAAACCCGGGGTGTTCGACCCCTTGAAAAACCTTGTTTGATTCCCCTCCGAGATCTCGCTGTGAGTTGAACTGGTGTAATAAGACACCACGCCTTGTATTGTCCTAGCTGCCTTTTTCGGTGAAGTATTTTCAAATTTTGATTACACCCCAAGGGATGAGAACGTACAAATTATTTCTTTGATATCATTAACTTAAAAACCCCGAAGGTGCAATGGTGCCAATTTAACAAATACACCCATTCAACAAGGGGTAAATTTGACACCCTGAAGCCAATTTTAAAGGAGATTTTGTTGTTAACTTGAAGAGTCATTGACATAACCCTCAGCAATAGCGTCAGGATAATGAACTTTCAGTTGTTGATACGGTGAAATTTTGCCAACATTTGCGTGTTTCTTTCGCCTTGGGCGGGCCACCCGCGCCTGACGAAGCCTGCAGGTTCTTTTCGATGATTTTAGAGGCGGTACTTGTCCTTTTTTACTTCCAAATTAGTTCCATATCGGCCGAAGATCGATTGGGGGCCGCCCGATTCTTGAGTCCGAGTTGTAACCTCCCTACCATTCCCAATCTATAGTAAGAATTGTTCTAATGGCGTCTTTATTTTGATAATCAGTAGCACACAGCCCGGTTTCCATTTCTACCAGCAACGGTCGGACAAACACTAGATAACACGACTACTGAGTAACCACATTTCGTCAGATAAACACTAATAATTGAATTTTGCAGTACAAATGCACTACGCTATGCTGTAGAAATCTGAAGTAAAAGCATTTGCTAACTTTTATTCATATCACCATAAACACCATTTTGTCTGAAGTGAGAATAAGCAAGAAGTCAATCTCCAGAATTCACGAATTTTCGACCCCAACCGGGGTCTTTTTCAAGTGGAACTTTACAATCTGAAACTCTAGAAAAGACATGAAGTGAAACTGAAGTGAGACAGAGTAAAAGCAGGGTCGGACAAACACAATGAAATTGACATGTCCGACGTCATTCGGGCGGTTCGCTAAACACTGGAATGAACAGTGTTGAACCATACTAGACGTGTTTTTCTGTGGCGTGAGTTCCGCATGCGCGAAGCATAAATAAAGACATCATAATTCCACTCTTACTGTCTGCATCACTAGTCACGTCATCTGATCACTTACAAGGATTCTGTAATCGGCTTGTTCCACGATTCTCCGCCATCAACATTTTATACAGTAGTCTGGTTGGTTCGTTATGTCATAAAGTCGTGTAATATGTCATAGTGTTCCCGTTTCCCAGTGTTTCCCTCATTGTATGGGGAACGCTGTGAAACGAGAGTGACGCATTTCCCTGTTTCCCCTTTTGAAAAGCCATTGATGTCTGCTGTCCATTGTATCGATGGAAACACTAGCTATGGGAAACATTAAAAAACGTTTACGACACATGCTGCAGTCGTTCTAATGCCATGATTCGGGCCTGAGGAAGTAGGTCTATAGAATACTAAAGAGGAACACGGAAGGCTTTTAGCATACTGAGTATCTGATATCCGCTAAAGAAGAAAGCCCCAATCCTTCGTGGAAGGAAATTGTTATCACGTCACGTCACTATTGAGGCTTCCCTTGTCAGAGTTGAAACACATCATTGGGCGATTTCACTGTCAATCGAAACAGAAAAGTTCCCTTTGGTGAAAAAAGGGCAAATCTCGCTGGGGTTTAGTGTTTTAACTTTCGTTAGAGAGCTTTTGGGGGAAAAGGGACCAGAAATGCTTGACAGTAGAGAAAATCTCTCAAATGTCCGATAAGCCCCCACGGGCTTTCATATGGTTTTCTGCTGGAAGGTCGACCAACAATACTTAATTTGTTTTTAATGGTCAATTTCATATCAGCCGCCCAAGCAATCTTCAGCTAATCCTATTGTTACAACCCCCTGTCGGGTGGAACCCTCGTTTACGTCTTAATTAAGCCCTGTCTTCCTCCCCTCCAAATAATACGGGGATTTCCTTTTGAGGCGGGCATTGTTTTCCTGCCGTGGTTTTGCAGGTGGATCCCTGGTCTACCCTGAGGCACGCCAAACCAAAATCCCGACAAATAATTGTTATTTTTAATTTGTGAGCCTGGTTCTTGACATAGCTGCGTCCGATGTAGTGGCTCGCCGTGGGAAGTCCAGGCCATGGAAACGACGTCTAATCGCCTCCAGAGGAGATTAATCCTCTCGTGGTCGTCTGCTTATATTTGTTATGATTGGTGGAAGAAAATTCCAACGATGTTTGGGATTTTTTGGTCAGATCTTTCGAATGGTGTATCCATCCAAATGATTGCTCCTTTATCAGCATTATTTCTGTCAATAGCTCTCATTTTGGTAACTTTCTGGCGAGAAAACATCCTGCGGTAATCAGTGGTTCATAGCACTCGCTGCCTATGTCACCATTGCCCGCTCTCTACGTCACCATTGCCCGCTCTCTACGTAACCAGTGCCCGCTCTTTACGTCACCAGTGCCCACTCTCTACGTCACCAGTGCCCGCTCTCTACGTCACCAGTGCCCACTCTCTACGTCACCAGTGCCCGCTCTCTACGTCACCGATTCTGTGGTTTTTACACGTATCTCTTCCTTCGTCACCACACAAACGGTGACGTAGGGAGCATCACGATTTGTCACTGGCTGTCCTTTTGGCATCTTTCCGAAGAGAAGAAGCGATTGAATCAGGACCAGCAACTCATCTACATCTGTCTTCATCAAGATTAGGGGGGTCATCGGTTTCCATTTTTCATCTCTTTCGATTCGGGGTCAGTGAGTTCCCTCTGTACCCTGATCGCCGACGGATCATTTCCCTCTCTCAAACATAGCAAGATGAAGTAAAGCAATACAGAGGAAGTTATCTTGGAATCAGACCCGTGTACGCGGCATTACTGGCCTATGATTACCCAGGACCCGTCACCCCAGGCATTCTCTCAAAAGTAGGCCGGACCAGTCCTACACGAATTCAGCCAACGTCTTAGAGACCCCCAAGGTCCGCCGCGGGCGTTATCACGCGACCTGCAGGACGAGGGGTGGGGCGGAGTGGGTTATAGCCACAGTAAAGAAGACCTTGGACCACTTCAGCCCATCCTTGTCGGCAAGTACTGGCAATCTAATGATGTAACGCCAGATATTGCAAACGCCGACTCTGATGAAGACTTCCAAGGCCAGTTTCTTCTTCTGCATTCGGTGGTGACCATCGTGCCGTTCGACAAAACATCCTGTCGGCCGGAGATCCGTCGCCATTTCTCACAGCAATGTTTTCAGGGTGGTTTAGCTTCAGCCAGAATTCCTGTCGACTGGTCATCAGGGGTCAGGTCTGTTAGATGCAGTAACTGCGTGTCCAGGCGTTTGCTCGCCACCTCCCTATTTAATATTGCTGTGGTTCGAACTCCTGGTTTCCTCTAGGTCCAGTTGTCTTGAGCAAGTACACACTGCTTTTTCTTTACATTTGGTGCCGATATTTTGAGAATTCCACGCATTTCACCACTTCCGGTATGGCTGCTCAAGTAACCTGTGGTTTCCGGGCCGCCGTCAATAACAGTGTTGACAAATCTCTTCTATTGTACGGCGTAAACAAGGCGGACTTATCCTTGTCATAACACCATCCACCGCCCATCAATCCACTCGTATCAAATTATCCTCCAGTTTAACCTCCCCACGATAAACTGACAGTAAATGGTAACTGCGGCAAGACCTCGACCATCAAAAAGATCGGCTTTATTAAGAGTTACATAAAACCAACAATGCGAGACAATGACGGGACATCGCGAGAAATTGCGCGATGATGTGTGCGACAGCATCAATGGCGGACATGATGGCCGCCATACATTCCACCGAATCGCCAATTTATCTTGTGAATTATGCGAAATGAATTCGCTGAATTGTGTTTGGCATTCTTTTGTTGCCAAACAATGTTTAAGTGACCCCATCTCAATGGATACTCGGGGATTGCATTGTCTCTTTTATATCAAAGTAGATTTAACTTGAGCAGTGTTTGTTCTTGGTGTATGCGACACGGCGGGAGCCTGGCAGACGATTGCCATCGTCACTTGCTAATTGTGTTACAATGAGAAAAGTTTATGTTGCATTTTATTGACGTGTGCGGCCCTCTCGTCTGCTCAGAAATCTTTCGAAAACCATGAAGTATCGAGGCACCGCTGACAATGGCAATCCCATTAGATAGTAATGCAAGACATCTTGGCTATTGTAAGAAGGAAAGCTTCTTATGCGTTGCTTGGCTTCACTGACTGTCGTCTGCTCCTGTTTGCCGACGCCACGCGACTAGTTGAAATCGTGATTCTGCCCTCGGTGATTCAAATCTTATGAAGTCACTCAATCAGTTGAGTTGAAGAAAAAGTCTTACTGATGCCCACAGCACGAAAGCCGAAGCTTCTTTTCGAGTTCTCAAGTTAAAAGTTCAGAGATTTAAAAAAAAATCTGCTTAATTCAAATTGTGTCCTGATCGGTTTTGAAGACCCTGACATGTGAGGGTGTTGATATACGAACTTCATGGTTCTTTCATTGAGAACCAAAACCAGTTCACCAAGTAATGAAATAATTTAGGGGCTCCCGTGTCCGTCTTTAATCAACTGGTACCTCGGAATTCCACCGATTTTCCAGGAATGTCAATAACGATTCCCATATCTTTAATAAAAGGGCAACGCCCATGTTTTGCCAAACAGAGCGCGGCAACAAACAATGCATATGATCAACAGCCGAGAGTTACCGACTGATATTGGATTTTAGAAGGTTTCCCTGTTAATTCCATAAACTTTGATACAGCGTTCAGTACACCGGCAAATCGGTGAATCCACGGCCGCTATGGATGCCTGTAATCTTCTCATTGGTCTTCTAAACACTGACATTTCCTGGCGGTTGAGAATTTTGATTGCGGGGTCCGTTGATTCTTGATTTCACCAACATTAAAGGGCAGACCCCGGTGTTGTGGTTAGCAGACTGTTGTCTGGGGTCTGACCCTTATTTTCAGCCTGGCTCATGTCAGATTCAATCACGTGATTGACTGTCAGCGTCAGGTCTGCACCAGAATTGAATGCACAAATTTGGTCGCCATGCTTTTGCGAAAGAAAAAACGATGACTGAAAAAGAGAGTCATCATCGTGCTGTCACGCACTGTAAAAAGAAAGAGGTAAAGTGTACCCATGGCAATGGGTAAATTCCTTGTCCAATTTTTAAGCCAATTTCCCATGAGCCCGCTGTACCCATCATACGGATACATAGCCTACAACTCGGATTGAGTTCAGTGTTCCCGTGTTGGTATCTGTCCACGTCTCCGTACCCATAAAAACGGACTGGATGATTTTTTATGTGAGAGGCCGAGCAGAAAACTGATGGTATCTCTCTAGCCAATGTGAAATATTAAAACCCGAGTCTGACGTTATGACGTTACGGATTGACCTCAGCCAATCCCATGAGTCTCCAAAACTCGTGAAATCGGAACTGGATTGCCTCTCTAGCCACACCGTTAAGAAAGAGGGTAATGGAACCGGTACGATCGGGGAACGGCCTCGCTGGACGCTCGGCATCAAATGATGTACAAGATCCAATCCAGGACTAAAATAATGAGTCCATGAAGTTTGCAATGTACAAAAACGTACAGAGCGTGAGCGAAGGCTAAATAATATCGGAGTGGTTGGGGGATAGTTGATAGCCTTTCCCATTCCAACAGATTGGAAATTGTCATAACCATGCCTGACTTGAGCGTCAAATAATCTAGCGCCACATCATTGTCATCTGACTTAAATCAAATTCAGCTCCCTGCAAGATGAGCTCATACTCATAATACTTGAACACCAACCTGATTAAGACCGATGGGCGTTGCCATGGAGCTGTAGCCACATCCTCATCCCATAAGCAGCATACGTCACAATCAAGTAGCGAATCAAACGACAACATCTCTCAATAACCAATTAAATACTTTTCAAATTCGCATGGATTTCTCCAAAAGTTGTGCGCACGCTCCTGTCGGTGGGTTGTCCGACTTGTCATGACGTTGCCGCCGGCGGTTCTGTTTTGGCGTTTTGGATCTCATATTCTCTTATCATTAGAGCTTGGTTAAGAGAACTTAAGCGGAGTATTTAAGCGATGAGGCTCCTCGAATATCATCAGAATCTGACCGAGACAGCAGCAATGATGAAGTACAAGGATCCATTTTTTGATGAGGCGAGGGTGGAAAGGTGAGAAAAAGGGCCGATTTTGTCATTTTTTCCCCTCTCTGTTTCCCATATTTATCTCATGTAATTTGATAGACCGTCAGATTTCATTACCAATGCTGATTCGTGCGTTTGGCATTTGGATACTGTCCTGCATGATCATGGAATTAATAAGGATTACGGTACTTGATAAATCTTGCATGTTAATAAACTTATAAGTAAGGTTAGAATTGATGTCATTTTTCAAAAGTATTCGAGGTAAAAAATGGGTTTTAATCTTTACAGTTGAATCGCCTTCATCACATTATCAAATCTCAATCATTACTAATCAGCGGCCTAATTTGAAGTTGTAGAAATGTTGGGGAGACGGGGATATTTTTTAGATTTTGATGTCACGATGATAGCGTATCCCTTATCACCACGAAGCCTAACAATGCCACCAGGATCCAAAGGCTTCTTTCAGATAGAGNTTCCATGTTGAGAATGGGATGCCCCGGGGGTGGGGCTCGAGATGACAACTCTCGCTCTGGTCGCGAGAGGTTTACCGAGATTTGGCTTCTTCTCCATTCGCGGTCCGCAGATGATGCGTTTTTCTAGAATGCGAAATCTTTGTCAAGTTCCATGTGCTAAGGAACTTTTCAAGAAAAGAAAAACGATACCACTAAACTGTATTGTCAATTTCCGTGTCCGTTTGTCTAAGTTTCTCCTCCACTGCTGGCTCTCAGTCCCGTATGCACCAACGCAGCGCAGATTAACCCTAACTTCAGCTTAAGTCCAACAGGGACAATGGAAATACAATAAGATGTGTGGGTTAAGCCCAAGTCAGGGTTAAACTCCGTTGGTGCATATGGGCCTCAAAAGACAAATCGTTGTTGATTTCTTTACGACTACAACCTTGACTTGACCAGCAACACAAACGACTGCCCATAGTTTTCTATGGTTGAGTTGCCCATAGAGAGCCAATTGACAGGAAACTCTCATGTGAAGGGGCGCCTTGGTTTAAGCGGGACAAAACTCGTGTTCTGTTTCCTTTTTTGCGTTCTGACCAGAATGCGAAAACGAAACAGACACCAGTTTTGTCCCAGGTTTCAGAACACATTTTATTTAAAACCCTTTAACAGGGGCTTAAATACCCCAAACTGTTAAGATAACATATTCCATCGATGAATATATGGAGAAAGATTGCATTACAACAATAACCATAATTTTTTATTCCATAACCTTGGTTTAAAAAGAATGAAAGAAATTTCGCGTTCTGAGCATTTCACTTTTTAGAGTGAAGAGAGTGATGAACTTTTGATAATGTTTTCTAGATTCTCTGGCTCCATTAGCATTTACCTTCATCAAGTCAGCACCGCAACAGTGCAAAAAAAGTCCGTATATTCTGATCAAGGACTCTCTCATTAGCCCTCTTCTTCTAAATCAATGATAATTGTTGTATAATTTTCTCATTTTCATCGCTCAGTGCCCGTGTCGCTGAACGTTAACTACAGAGACACTTGTTCTAACGACAATTACAGCTCTAGTTGGCTGTTTTCGTGCTTTAAACCCTCAGATAAACGTTCTTGAGAGAATCGCGGATGAAACCACTGTAAGACCGGATCACGACAAATAGTACGTGCATGCGCCGCGGTCGAAACAATTCCATGTTGAGAATGGGATGCCCCGGGGGTGGGGCTCGAGATGACAACTCTCGCTCTGGTCGCGAGAGGTTTACCGAGATTTGGCTTCTTCGCCATTCATGTTCCGCAGATGATGCGTTCTTCTTGAATGCAAATCTTTGTCAAGTTCCATGTGCTAAGGAACTTTTCAAGAAAAGAAAAACTATACCACTAAACTGTATTGTCAATTTCAGTGTCCATTTGTCTAAGTTTCTCCTCCACTGTTGGCTCTCAAAGGACAAATCGTAATTTACGACTACACCTTGACTTGATCAGCACCACAAACAACTGCCCATAGTTTTATATGGCTGAATTGCCCATAGAGAGCCAACTTGCGCGGGAAAACTCTCACGTGAAGGAGCGCCTAATCAAAATTTAGGGAGGTTGAGATCAGCGACTTATCACGGATCCTTATACGTATACGGATCGAAATGTACACAAAACTTGACCTCGTTGTAGAAAATTCTATCCGTATACGTGTAAGGATCCGTGATCTCAACCTCCCTCATTCATAAGCGAGTGATGAACTGTTACTAGAGATTCTCTGGCTTCACTAGCATTTACCTTCATCAAGTCAGCACCGCAACCCTGCAAGAAAAGTCCGTACACTGATCAAGGACTCTCTAATTAGCCATCTCCTTCTAAATCAATGATAATTGTTGTATAATTTTCTCATTTTCATCGCTCAGTGCCCGTGTCGCTGAACGTTAACTACAGAGACACTTGTTCTAACGACAATTACAGCGCTAGTTGGCTGTTTTCGTGATTTAAAGCCTCAGATAAACGTTCTTGAGAGAATCGCGGATGAAACCACTGTAAGACCGGATCACGACAAATAGTACGTGCATGCGCCGCGGTCGAAACAAAACGTCCCCTGTCATTAGTTAATGCATTTCAAACGACTATCCAGCCAATTGGACCGGTATCGTTTTGTCCTGGTGACAAAGCGAACAGTAGGATGACACGTGGACGTGTAAGGCGACAATATGGCGTCCCATCGCGGGCCAAGTCATGTGGATAAGGCATAAATATCGACTGTGATTGGCTCTCATTAGCCCGTATGGGTCTCCGGGGGCGACCCGCGGAGTCCCACCGTCACCGACTTGAAAGGGTATAATACGCCAAGACGCACGCGGGTAAAATAGGGTTGCTATCAATAAGAATGTACGCACGTCAATTTGAGGACATTGCTGGTTCCCTATACAATTCTAGACTGAAAAATCTCGCAATTATAAAGAATGGCCATACGTTTTTTTGTCTCATTTTTGAAGCGGGAAAGAAATTTCCTTTCATGAAGCGAATGATGCCGTCATCATTTGATAATTGTGGTTGTCGGTTCCTTATAAACAGTTGTCAGAGATCAGTCCTAGAACGGATAGATACTGACCTCAGCTTTGTATCTTTGGATTAATTGAATCCGTTATTGTGAACCAGGACAAAATGTATCAATGAAACTTCACTTGGTTGAATGGGACATTAGAAGAATCTTAAAAATCACTATGACCCTTCTTCTTGTGGTAGTGTGAGATTGGTGAAATGGTAACGCGTGCGGCCAGAGAATTGGCATTTTGGAATTTGAAAAACGGTCCATTCATATGGATTTGAATCTGTCCCCAATGATTATGTATACTTCCATTTCCGTGCACGGAATGCTTTGTTGAATCGGTTAACGAATTTCTGAAGTTATGTCACAATTCTTGAGGTTTGCGGGGGTGTGGGTTGGAGGTCTCGTCACAAATGCTGGAAATGAAATTTGATATTCATGCCCCAGTATCTAAGATATTAGCAGCGATCGCACTATGTTCTATTATTGTTTGACGCGTTGTTGACAATGGCACTGGTAGATTTTTTGTTCATCAGACGAGTGCGCGCGATATGACATCAGTTTGGGTGTGAAAATATAACGCGTCACGCAAAAGTATTCATTATATTTCAACTTTTAGAACATAATATAATTTTCCATTTTAATCGAATTCATTGTAAATACATCGAATCCAGAATCCCAGATGCATGGCTTCTTTCAGAAACTATGCACCCAGTTTCTGCTAATTTGGATATCATTCGAACCTCTTCTTAGCTTGAGGCTTGTCTTGACGATGTCTTAATTCTCACCTTGAAGTGTCAGTGACGTGACCCAGTATAATATCCCTGACCCTTTTTCACAAGATTTTAAACCCTGCGGACAGTGGTCACCACACGTCTTACCGACCCCTGTCAACCCTCACCAAACTAACCTGACTAATTAGTTAAAAAGCCCGAGGAAAGACGGCCGACATTAGAGACAAATTACACCCTAAGTATTTTTGACGGTGAATCTTGATATAATCAGTGTAATCACCAAACGGTGGTCAGCAGTAAAACACCACTGACATCTCCCGGCCGTTAAACTCCCGCCACCTCTTCCAAAACTCGTCTCAATTTAATTAGCCCGGGCCGGAGGAGAAGAACTCCCTGGCCGCGGTATTTTGACACCGGAGATGACAATCACCACCAGAGACAAGATGACATTGTCTCCCTGACACCAGGGGATGACGGAGACGATGGGGCACTTGTTGGAGTCTCCTTGGGCTAGTTTTTGACATCTCACCATTGTCAACTTGCTTGGTAGACATCGAAACGGCTTCCTTTGATCGTCAAAGAGGTGTAAAATAGTTTATGATAAACTTGTAACGCGTGCACTTTAACTGATGCTTGGAGTGTGTCCGCGAAATTTACTCGGGAGGTGTCTGGTTCATCCACATCTATGCTGAACTCCAGAAGAAACAGCATCGTTAAACAGCATTTAGCAGAATCTAACATTTAGTTCCACCATGGAAGTATTATAATACTTCCATGGTTCCACGTCGTTTCCTCAACACTCCAGAGGAAGACGTTCACTATGGTGATATGGCCTCAGGTGTGCGGAAGGGACACCAGTAACCCCTCGGGTGTGGCCCACGGCTTGGCTATAACTGGTAAGGCACTGGCCAGCTCGCATTATATTTAGTCGAAGCTACGGAAATGTTTGGGGACGAATCTTACCATTGCCGTGAAGCATCCCATCTTTCGTCGATCGGATAAGAATCAGGGGTTTAAGGGGTTTTCGCGCCCTTCCCTGAGAAGCTTTGCACTGATATGCCAGCCAATGTGTAAACAAACAAGGAAACGCTGTTTGAAGTTTTGGTACCAAATGATCAAATGGTTTGCTCCAACTTGTTTTCGACGGTCCAGTCTGAGGGATCAAAGAAAGTGAGGTCCTCGGCAATGATTCTGTATCCAAATCGCTGACCTCCTGAAAGAGGTAACTCGTATTTTCGTTGAGTCAACATTCTGAATATTTTTCTACCCCAGAAATATCAATTTTTATTTCTACACCCGGTCATTGCTGAAATTAGCACAAAAGTACACGAAGACAACTCTGGTGGCCATTTTCATGTTACCTAACCAAGACGGCCATTTCAGCCCGAAAGTATGCCCATAACGGCATGAAAACGGCGTAACCAAAACAAAAATGTACATTAGCAGACGATATGGGAGTGGAAAGTGGTCCAGAGGAATGCACTTCCCGAAGGGCACAAGAATCGTGACGTAACCAGATTGAAGAGAAATTAACCAGAATAACTTTCAGCAAACATGGCGCGCTTCGCCGGTCACGTGATCCCACCGAAATTTGCCGAAGGCGTTGTTTCGGCAGTGTTGCGGAAAGTTGGCATTGTTGCAATGAATCGGGAGATCTTTCCAAAATGTCTCAAAGATTTGAGTAATGTTTGATCTAACGCGTAACTTTAATCCGTTTTTCACGGTGTGTAAATATGGCAAAGTTAGCTTCCACTCCATTGAGAAAGTTGTCTGTCAGACGTTACGTCAGCTCCTCCTCGTCCAATAGCCGAGGACAGGCCGACTAAATACGTGTTGTTCTGATGAGTGGCGTGTTTGGTGTTTGTGTGCTACTTGAATTGGCAGCCAAAATAAATGTTTACCGAGGGCTCGTAATATTATTGGCTGACGGGCCCCTTTCCTGCCCATTTAGTGAACTATTTTTCAAAGCACAGATCCTCGTAAATAAAGTTTGACTCGGATGTGAATCAAAATTTTAGTGAGTGTAAAGGTGGACCTTAAATCTTGTATTTGCGTTTGGGTAAAACCAGAGTCCTGCATGTCTTTTTTACCTCATCTAAAGGAAGGCCAACGTTTTCAGTTGCTCCTCTGCATTGTTTCAGTATCCCCGCAAAAAGTTGCAACTTTGACTGGGAACTGTCCTCATAATTATTCTCAATTTTATCAAGCACCGATGAATTATCTGAGGCTGGTTTCTACATAATAAGTTGTCCTCAAGGCCACGCCTCCACGTTGGTTCCCAGTGGGCTTATGCCATTTGTTTATGGCATCGAATTATCACTTCGACTCTTGTTGAAGTTAGGCAGGTGATTTGACATCCATATTCTCAACTTGTAAATCTTAAGTTTACCTCTTTAAAATCAAATAAAACAGTAAGGTTTCTTTCCCTAACTCAACACATGACTATTTATAAATAATTTTCTGGATCGTTTTGGACATTGGGTTGTTGATTTTAAGGAACTGGGGTCCCGTGGATATGTTGACAGTGATACCGTTGGATTGAGTTGTCTTAGAACCGGTATGGCTTCGTTGTATGGTCGACACACGCCGTTCTAACACCGTCGATAAATCCATGCAGTGTACCTCACAAATGGTGGAAAAATATATAAAAACCCAAAAGAAAATATCAATCAGCGTGACAAGAATATCTACTTGATTTCCCCCAGTTTTTCTAAGGGAACAAAAGAGAGGCGTTCTGGGTGTATTGTGTCCTTAAACTGTGTACTCTTCCCTCTTGTCCCGTAATAAGGGTTTTAATTGCCTTTCAAAAGTGTCGCCCTTAGGGTTTTGGGGGTCGGGTTATTCTGCCACTAAGACGAAATGATAACGGACTGGACTGAAAGGTAATGGAGAGGGACACTATTTACATAGCTCTCCCTCGATTACCTCCGTTTTCGGACAGTTTGTGACGGATCGGGGGACTGGAATGACGTGCTGGGCATAGTAGCGAGGGATTAGTATCTCAAATTTGACTAAAAAGATTTCTGTGGAAAAGGCAAAATGGTATTTCTGATAAAGGTAGGGAGAATTCTTGTTGGCCGATCATTGACGTTCTTCCAGTTTCTAGACGTGGGATTTTTTCGAATTCAATCCACCATTTTTTCCGTCGACTCAAGGAAGTTACAGCTGTAATCGTCATTTTGGAAATGTTTACTGCAGCTCTGGATAAATTCCACAGGATTTCCCCCTTTCAATCACTCGTTATCATCATCGATGTGTCCGATGACCGTTTTTCTTGTTTTAGGTCCAGCGTTAATAGACTTGCCAAAAGTTTCGTTCAGTTCTGCTCGGAGGATAGACCACATTGCCATCTCTCCCGTTTTATTATGAAATAACAATCATTTTCTTTTCTCCACAGGTGATCATCAAAATACTTCTTGTAGCCATGACCCCAGACCTTATTTTTCTCTTTTTACTCTCTTTGCAGGGAGTTTTCTATGTTCAAAGAGAAGAATCCTCATGACATTGCTGACGCCCTTCTCTCCCTAAAACACGCCGTGGTTCACCCCCAGATGAATAACCAGCTTTCACCCCTCTCTCCGTCTCTGACGCATTTCTCACCATCGATGACGTCACCAGGAAGTCACGGGGCCGTCAGCCATGGACTCGGACATCAGTCACCCTACGGTGCCGCGTACGGTACCTCCTCGAGCGGGTACCCGCCCCAGTACCCGGATCATACGGGACCTCAATCGAACACCAACGTGCCATTTCCGTCTATGAGTGTAAATGTCTCAATGAGCATGAATGTGGGTCTACCCGGACAGAACGGACAGGTCAACACACCGCATCCGCATCCTTTACAACAACAGTGGTGCAACCAGCAGCAGCATCCGAGCCCGCCTCAGTTCTCGCGGGAGTTCACGGCCACTCAGCCACAATACTCTGCCACCTATAACCTCCATAACCAAACATACAGTGCATCGTATTCCTTCGCGTCGGATTTGAGAAACATTGCGAACAATGACCGGGAGAATTTACACCGATACCACGACCCCTATAGGCAGATGAGCCAAAAGTCATACGGATCTTCGCCAAATATTCGACGGACAAAACTTCAACCGGGTCGCCCGGATTCTCAAGTAGAAACAGGGAAAGTGAACTTATGTCGGATATGCGGCAAAACGTACGCTCGGCCGAGTACGCTTAAGACGCACATGCGTACGCATTCTGGGGAAAAACCATATCGCTGCTCAACGTGTAACAAGTCATTTTCACAAGCTGCGAACTTGACGGCACATATTCGGACTCATTCGGGCGAGAAACCCTTCAGGTGCCCCATCTGTGAACGGAGATTCTCCCAGAGTTCCTCCGTGACGACGCACATGCGCACTCATAGCGGTGAGCGCCCCTACCGGTGTCGGATGTGTAAGAAAGCATTCTCCGATAGTTCGACTTTAACAAAGCACTTACGGATTCATTCAGGCGAGAAACCGTATCAATGTAAACTTTGTCTCTTGCGGTTTTCACAATCAGGGAATTTAAATCGCCACATGAGAGTCCACGCTAGCTCGGCGTAGGAACGGAGTGAAAGAGCAGGCTTTCGTCAAGATAAGCCTTAAAGGTGCACAATAATAATGTAAGCAGTGATCGTGATAGGGAGTGAACCGACAGCGCCACGCAGGCAGAGCCCTGTCATGCGCATTCCTGTGTGTGCTGCCGTTTATGGTGCAAATAGGACTGCAGACGCCATGAACAATCTCGTCCCCAGTCTCGCCATGTGTCCCTTTAAGAAAGTTCTGGTTGAAGGAGAGACGACGTGGCGTTTTTTGATTCTGTCATCCATGTAAACATTGAATTCAAAAACGTTCGTCACTGTGTACAGATGTAAAATCGTTTGATATTTATTGTACCAAACGTGTTCTTTGTAGGCCTACAGAAGTCTCCAAAGATGATTCTCTCGCCTGTGCGTGAATATCGACATTTTGTAAAATTGGTTTCGGGCAGACGGTCAGAAGACCATTTTGTAGCGATCAGGAGTTCCAAAGCAAGACCGCGCCCATCACGACCGGGCGTAGAGGCAAGACAATCCACATGTACTACAAACTATACATGTTAATGTGTACATATTGCAATAAATCATGGTGAAAATTTATGCTATATCTTCCTTCTGTTGCAAATTTTTGTTGCTTACGATAGCAGGCATTTGATTAACGCCATGAAAAGCAGGATTCGCGTCCAGTTTTATGACCGCCGAGCAACTGAACATCGAAAAACGGTCTCGATACTTGTCCAAACGAACGTTAATGAGGTCTCGCTTTAATACAGTATATTTTGAGTCAATTCAAACCCGCCTGAGGACAATAAAGACCTCTATTTACTTACATGTATCAAAATAATACGTACGTTGGTATTTTGAATTTAGTACACACTTTAGGGAGCGGCCAGGGGCATGCATGTCCAAGGCATGAAAACAGTTAATGCCACGTCGACAAATCGTGGAAGAAAAACAAGCCACACGCCATGTGATTTGTAAGTCAATAATATTTCCATGATTTATGATAAAAAATTTAATCGGCATTTGGATCGGAAGAAATGACGGCACCGGCTCACAAAAGCGCAAGTGAGAACACAGCGACAGGATTACTTCAGCTGACCACGGAAGCCCGTGTAGCTCAGTCGGTAGAGCATCAGGCTTTTAACCTGAGGGTCTGGGGTTCGAGCCCCCACGCGGGTGGTTATTTTTTTTGAGATTTTTGTCGGAAACTTGGATATTTTCAAGGGAAGGATTTTCTTTTTTGTTTCAAGTATGATCATGCCGAGCACATCCACAAGGTCCTGGGACATTTTTCTTTTGCTGACGTTTCAAAGCCATTCCTAGACTGTGGTAACCTGCGAGTTAGCACGCCCTTTTAGAGCAAGTGGTTCCTGCCACATTATTGACATGTAGGCCCAAAAGCGGGCAGCACACCAGGCGAGGTCAAAGGCGAGGTGTTGGCGATATTGCAAGCTACATGTATCTGGGCCGACGGCGCAGAAAGTCCGATAGTGCTACCGGCGCCTATCGGCAGTTTTAACGCATTTCCCATTAATTAAACCGCCGATAGGTCCCGAAAGCACTATCGGACATTCTGTGCTACAGATCTTCTCGCCAGCCACACCGCTGGTGTGCTGCTGGCTTATGTTCTAAACCGTCGTCCATCTATATTCGTATTCTTGATTCCGCATCAAGAATGTCTTGATTGATATACATCGTAATTAACCAAGTGGTATCATGTTAAATGAGGATGTCTTCAGCGGATTACCCGACCACAGGAAAGCCACGCGGCATTCATTAGGAAATGAAGAGACACTTTGAGGTTGTGGTTGGTGTAATCCACGCCTAGGGGAGGGGCGGACAAGTGGGGGAAGACTTAGATCAAGTTACATAAGGTTTCTGTCGGGATTTGTTTGTATACATCCGATAGATGTGTCACTTTCCAATAAGGTCAATCCTTAAACAAGCGAGAGTTGGACCGGGTGTAACGTTTGTTATTGTTCCTTGGAATTACTCTCCATTTGTGTTTACAGCGTCGAGACCATAGGGACTTTTAGACGACAGGCAAAAATCCACATGCGATCCGATCGAATCCGATTGTGGTTCAAAACTCTTGCGTGTAAACGCTACCCAATGCGGTCCAATGTGGATTTAAAATGGTCCCGAATCCACATTGGACCGCATTGGACCAGATTCAAATCTCGTCTAATCGCAAATGAGACCCGATGCGGGTCGATCGGATCCAATCGGATTAAATCTGAATGTGGTTTTTGGCTTGTCGTCTAAACGGCGCTCATGTACCCCATCGGCCTCCAGAAACAAACGAGGCCAAAACCTCTGTTCAGTAATGGAAACGGGGTTTAGATTTGAAAGTCGCGTCTCGACTGAGAAACGGAGACGGGTTCGACAGTCAGCCACTCACGGCATGTTATGTTGCGTTTCAGGCGCTGGTCATCCACAGCGTGGACACAAACAACATCCCAGCAGGTCAACACCCAATATGAAGTGAGTTCCTTCATTATAACAATGTCATCATCAGGACGACTGGTGTCTTCTCCGGTGATGATGATGGTGACGTTTGACGGTCGGTTTCTCCGAGACGGCAGCCTCAACCTTGGTCGTCCTGGAGACGTAAGCTGGCGGGGCCATGACTTCAACCAACAGGAGGATCCATACTGAAAAAGAAGAAAAGACAATGAGGTCCAGTTCGTGCGAAAACTGTCCTCAGAGTGTTCACTTCGTCAGTGGAGGGTGTTCGGACATTCAAGCGGAATGGACGGACGGGTGGCGGCACCTGTTGTTGGCGCTGCAAGCCAGTGAACCTCGTGGCGCTCCAAGTCCAGAACTCGGAGTTGTCACGTGCAAGTTGCCTCTCCTAAACGGGAAAATCACCAAGTTTGGTTCCGTTATACGGTTTACGCTGTTACCAATGACACAAACGGCTGCCCATAGTTTTCTGTGGTTGAGACTGAGTTACCCATAGAGAGCCATCAGGAGGGAACATGAGCGCCATCTTCCCTCCACGAAGGAAATGAAGATGAGTACAGCAGGGAGATTGCGTAGGACAAGGGAGACCCCTTTGGGGCCAGTGAGATACTTACTTGTTAGAACAAGGATTGTTGCTATGGTAGCGAAGACAAAACCTCGGTGGAATGTGACATTCAGGTTATATATTGGCAGATTCGTCCCGTTGAATATTTTGACGATGAAAATCAGTGTGTTGAGTATTCCAAACAAGACAAACAGAGCAATCTTGCTGATCCACGTCAGCATTTCTTGTGTAGGGAAATAGTAACTGGCGCGTACACTGAAACTGGTGACGAAACCAGCAACAACTAGAACGCAGCAGACGATGTTGGGTATGGTAAAAACAAGGCTCAGAAAATTGCCCGGAATGTCGATGAGAAAAGAGGGATCTATCCAATCCAGATTCAACTCAGGAAGATTGAGTTGTTCAATCAAATCCTTCCACTGTTGTTTGACCTCAGGTGAGATTATTGTTTTTATATAATCCCGAAGATTTGGGAGTTTATCAAACATGCATTCGCCGCTGCTTTCGTCGAGTTCGTCGCGGAGGATTTCGGCACTTTGGCTCTGCTCGGAAAACGCACCACTGAAAGAAAGAAGAACGATGTCACGAGGACTGACTCTCAACTTGTGAACGAATTGGCTGATTACAATGTTGATGTCATAAAGGCAGGTGAGTGGAATATCCCTAAGCCATGAATCCAACAATTTAACTACGATTAAGATTGGTAGTGTTTTATTTTCAGCAACTGACGGGTCTACTTACAATAACTTTGCCCATTTTGGCTTTAGTGTCGGGTCAAACGACAGCCATTTTTGTAAAATCGACTCCAATGACAACCAGAGGACGATGAGCGTGAGGATGAGGCTGAGGCACCAGGCCCTAGGTGGCGCTGTATCCATCAAGGTCGCCCTGAACATCTTCCAGCGCAGTTTGGCGTTGAATTCCACCGAAGTGGTACATTGGTCCAGCTTAGAACAGGAAGCTGAATACTTGGCGAGTTTGGATGATGCGGCTGTGGTGGACGGATATTGTGTTTTCTTCCTGTACAAGGTTGGCGTGGAGCTGAAGTGTTCGTCCTTCCCTTGGGATTTATGAAGTGAGGGTGGCATTTCTGAAAAAGAGACAAGATTGTCAGAGGGGTGCACCACCTGCTGGTCAAGTTCTGCATCATACGTCATTATACGTGGCAGTCGCGGATGTTTTCGTTGCCCACCCCGACGCTTCATTTCTACTCACTGACTTCCTTCATGAGCGGTGCAGCAGCCGCAGCCGCCCCAGGTTCCGGTCTGAAGATGGAGAAGAAGGCTTGAAGCCAGAAGATGAACGTAGCTCCAATGGTGCAGCCGAAACCAGCCTCCACGAGTCTCCAGCCTGATTCCCTGATGAGGTAGGCCTTGGTTAGTGGCAGGCCGTCAGCGATAATGGCAAGCTGTGGATGATAATGAGAGTTTAGTGAAGAGATATGGAGTGGAATTCGAGGGAGAAGATTTTAAAAAGCCTGTTTTATACTCCGTCTGATTCAGTAATCGCACAACCCATAACAATGAAAACAATTACAGCATGTAGGTGTGGTACGATCGGATGGAACCAGGCCTTGCCTATCGAACATCGATCGGAATGCCAATCGAACAGCTGCTGAACAAAGGAGGAACGACGGCAGGGGAAAACAAAACCCAAGTGTGAACAGAGCGGTAGGAATACTTCCACCACCAACGCAAGCCCGTGTAGCTCAGTCGGTAGAGCATCAGGCTTTTAACCTGAGGGTCTGGGGTTCGAGCCCCCACGCGGGTGGCCAGTTTTTTTGAGATTTTTGTCGGAAACATGGATGTTTTCGAGGGAAGGATTTTCATTTTTGTTTCAAGTATGATGATGCCGAGCACGTCCACCAGGTACTCGGTATTTTGTCTCTTACTGACGTTGCCGAAGCCATTCCTAGGTGGCATCCTGAGAGACTGGATGGCCTACAGTCCGACTATGTGCCATAAGACATAACTTCAACTGACGGGAAAACACAAACTCATGATGGTACAGGATCCGCAGCACGACCCTGACGATAAATCTGCAGTAATGGAGTTCTTTCTTCTATCTGTTACGCCGGGTATTCAACCTACCATGGGTCCCCACCACTCAAACAGCATGAGCCCAGCCGCATTGAAGGCCAAGTGGATCGAAGCCGTCCCTAAAACGATACAACTCTTCTTCTTCCCCTGCAACCAGTTGCCACTGCGTAACTTCCGCGGCCAGAATGCGACGAAGATGACGATGATTCCGGTGAGGATGACGGGCATCAGGAACATAAGCTGAAATGAGTTTCTTTAACGTAAGACAAGTCACTTTGTGGATCTTTCTGTCTCGCAGGACGGTCGACGACTTAAAGGAGTAATTGTCCACTTTTTCTCGATAGCCGGCGCCCCCACGCCACTCTTCAACCCAGGGAACTAACTACGTTTCGGCGAATGACCCGATTTACTGCGTAGACTACATTTTGTAATGGATTTTTGTAGGTTGTTTTGTTGCCGCTAGGTGGCTCCCTCTACGACGGCAGTCAAATAATAACGCATCAGAGATCCAATACCGTGCTCCTTTAACATGCAGGAGAAGACGCGATGGACTCACCATGCTCATGTTCTCCAAAGTGACGCCAACCATCAGAGGTTTCTTGACCTCAGCCGCTACCCCTTTTATCTTCCTCATCAACACCGTCATCTTATAAAACACTGATTTGTAGTGCATCATCTTCCTGCCCAAGGATCGCATGAACCTTGCGATACGCATGGTCTGTTTGACCGCAGCCCCCGCCCCGGGGATGATCGACAGTATTGCTGTGCCGACCAAGGCCCCAGCGATCTCTTCACAAGTCAAATCAGAAAATTTTTCCTTCGTGAGGTTCGCGAAGTGTTCTAATTCAAGCGTTGCTTCTGTGATTGACTTGTTGAATGTCCTGATGGTGGTAAGGAATTCTTCCATATTCAAATCGGGTTCGAAATCTATCCGGAACCAGGGTAGGGGGAGAGAAACTGCGGCGAACATCAAACCAGCCAGCGCAAAAATCACAGCAGCTACTTCACCGATTCGTAACCATTTTCCTAAATGTGTGAAATTCTTTAGGAATTCCTTCATCCATCTCATTCTTGATGCGACCTTATCTGTGCTGTCCCTGATTGGTCGAGCCACCGAGAAGGCAAACAAGGGAATCACAATGGCCGCTAAACATATCGTATAGAGGCAGACGATCAGCCATGTTTGTGACGTCATAACATGGACGCCGGCCATTGTGTTGATGACGACATACAGAAGACCAGCTTTGATTGGTGTAGGCATTCTGTCCTTGTGTCTTTTCTTGATTTGATAAAAAATGAAGGTCAGAAGCACAGAGCATAAAACAATTTGAAGCGACGTGCTAAAAAGTTCACGCCATGGCTTTTGAACCGTATCACCATCCATTGTTTCCGTGACGACAGCTTTTCCTCCGTCTTTCTCGGCGTTTGGGTCCAAGTTTCCTACCGATGGTGCAAAGCTTGAAGCTAGGCGAGCAACATTCATCGCCAGGGCGAGGAAACCCGGGAAAAGGCAAAGGGCCTTTAACGTTCTCGTGGACTTGTCGTGTCTCTGCCTGTGGAAGGAAGGGATTCGATGACAGATTTATCCTGAAGTAATCAGTGATTCTCAGCGCGCGCTCCCTACATCACCGGACTTTGCGGTGACGTAGGGGAGCGCCAGTGTCAAGAACCTTTTACAGATTACAGACAAAGTGAATCACTTCCCAAAGATATCTGGGCAAGCAGAAAAACTGTGTTTTTCTTCTTGAAAACATGAAATGAATATCGAAAACTGTTGGGCCAGAAAACTCTGAGGCGGATCAGCGTCTTTTGGAGCTTCACTGCCGTGATGAAGTGGTCGACAAATTTGAGGAGAGGAGTTACCTGTTACTTTGTTCAACGTGAAGAACAGGTGTCCAATTGTCCACACAGTCTTCTTCTTTGGGGATATCCCGGTACTTGTAGGCCAGCCAAGCGTGCTCTGAGAAGCCAGGCAACCTCCACACCAAGACGATGAGAACTCCAGAGATCAGAGTCACCAGGGGGATAACTGAAATCAAGTCCAGTGAACAGGGTGAGGTGAATAAGGTGGTAGGTTTTGTCCAGGACATGAAACATGTGTGAGAGGTTAGGACAAGCGTGCGTAGGCTATCTCTGCATCAGTTAAGACTGCTTGGATACAGTAGACAACCATCAAAAGTAGCACCGTCTATATTGGACCAACTTGCGATATTTCTGGATTGAATTCAAGAAAGAGCACTTACAAGTGTATGCTGAAGCCAAGTCCGGTGACCAAGTCTTGGCTATGAAAGCCTCGGCTGCAGCCGAGTATGATGAGCAGACGACAAGAACCAGGAGTGTCCTCGTCAGCCAATGAGGAAGCGCGAACTGCGCCATGAAAGTCGAGGATGATTTCAGGGCGCTGTTCAAAGTGGACCACGTGACAACTGCATCGCCTGCCATCACGAGACTTGCCAGGATCTCGAAGACCAGTCGTCTGCAGTTAAAAAATGTTGACAACTCACTTGGGAGGAGAGTGAGTCAAGAAGAGTGGATAAGTCCACCCTTGTCGTTTTATATACGACACAAGGGTCTCACAAACGCAGCCGCCAGTAAAAGTCAACACTGTAGTACTTACGTTACGCTCAGAATCTTGCCGATGGGCGCTATCCAAACATTTGTCTCCACCAATGTCGTCTCCTCAGATGGTGGGAAGACAACATGCGTCGTCAGAACGGAAAACGCGGCCAAGAAGTAACCAAACCGAATGAATCCTAGGAATGTCCCTGTGATGTTCAGAAGGATCAGATCACATTGTTCATTCAGATTTTCCCTCGTGATATGAGTATCTGGAACGGTCTTGGGTTTATCTGACGTCTTCGCCGTCGACATGATTTTGAAAAATGACGAACTGTTTCTCAAGTCTTATCGGTGTCTTCGCCCAAAATGCCGTCTCGTCCTTATGAATCGAGTGACATCTACCTAAACTGGTCTATTCCACACGTCTATCAGTTGGAAAATGCGGAAAAACTCCCTGAATTGAGCGGTCTCGCATGAAAGATTTCGTCCGTTCAACTTGATACTCAAACAACCTTCTAGGCCCTAGCATAAATGACCCTACTCCGAGAAGGATTGCTGATAACTTGGTAAAGTAGATGAATATGACAGCCAAGTCTCCCGTGAATAAACGATGAATAACTCAGGAAAAGTGACTTACTAATTGTAGGCCTACGTCACGTTCGGCGGCCGATCCCCGGTTGTATGATATTGGACTAACACGGATTCGTAAGCAGGAAGTCAACGCCCATTCACTAAGATCAACACACGGAATGTCCTCCTTATCGATATTTGGCGACATAATCGTCTGGCCATTTCCTCAAGCTCACGAGGCCAAGAGGGCAAACTTCCCAAGTGACATCTTCTCTCGTAATTAGATGGCTAATTAGTCAGGCAGTCATAATTACTAAATTAGGCCTATTCCGATAATGAGACACTGGCACACAATAATTTAGTTTCGGTGTATCAAAACGGAAATTCATGCTAACGGAATATCCGCATTTAAGGAGTGCGCCAGGTCGTTTAAAGATAATGTATCACGGATATTTTTGCGGGCCACGAAAATCATTGTTTATTTACATTTTGTTTGTTTGCGTCCAGTCTTTCTTCGTCTTTGAGTAATTTTTTGGTGGTACGAATTCTTTTGATACCGAAAGTATTCAATTTGGGGGTTGGCATGTCCGAAAATTCCAAAATAACATATGTAAACATCCATGTTTACAAACATTGAATGTAAACTATGAAGTCATGATACATTATCTTTAACCCTCACGTCTTTTCGACCTCACCAGTTCGTGGTTTGCCCAAGTCATAATATCCATCTGGCGGAGGATCGTGGTACCAATCGAAATATCACTATAAAGCGAGTGACATTTCTCAGCGAATTTTGTCCAAGATAAATTTGATATCAAGTTTTTAGACCATCAAGATACATACATGGATTGTTGTACATGTATGAACAAGGTGCTTTAAATGTACAATGGGGGCGTAGATCCTTCATCCGTCGCTGAAATGGGTGCATATACAATCCTGTTGTAGGTGCAATCACACCCAAAGATTACGGTATTTAGCCAGAAACGTCAGTACGAAGACACACTCAGCTGTGCTCTAAGCGGCGGAGGAGTGTTTTATCGGTTCATAAGGAATTGGGTAATCGCGCCGTGGCAGACTGATTCTTTACCCTTGTTAGGCTCTGCTCGTATGTTACAGTGTACGAGAGGGCAGGCTACCAGTCTACATGCTCGACGACGACCACAACGAATCATGCAGAATAGCACACTTGTCATGCTTGTGTGTTTATCTGCAATAAATACATGATTTGAGGCATTTTGTGAGACTTCTACCGATTGATATTGGTGAATTTAATGTCTAGAAATTGTAGAAACATTAGGCCTAGGCCTAGGCCTGTGTAGGTCTACAAAGTCTACAGTCCACTCCATGATGTGGAGGTCATCTATCGCCTATCGCATCGGGCTGATGATGCATGGAGGATGACCATGATCATGTAGGCCCTAGGCCTAGCATTAGCAATAGCATGTGTAGTCCACAGTAGGCCCACACTACACTATACACATATATAGGGTAGGCTAGGCCCTAGTAATCTTAACTATTGTCTCATTTTTATTGATGATTTCAGGACCAGATGTTTATGAAACTCATCCAGAGAGCAAACACATTCTTAAAATCAGCAGGGAAGGACAGATTGAGATTTATAAAGATGGCAGAAACTTTGGAAGCCTTGACGTCCAAGCGGGCTGCATCACCAGAGAAGGGAGATCAGGATTCAAAGAAATTAAAAGTGGATGATACATCGGGACATCCTGTTTCTGCAGATGTTGTTGCCGCAAGTGAGAATGCAGCGAATTCTGAAAGCGGAACAGTTGTTCTTCGGAAAAAGAAGGTGGCGCTGTTCATGATGTATTCTGGTGTCGGCTATTATGGGATGCAGGTCCAACAAGGGTGGGTCAGACTTACAGTTTGTTAAAATATCTTCTAATGGATGTGTTTTAAATACATGTACTTGTCTCCAGGGGCCATATTCATAAACATACTTAAGTCAAAGTGTGATACTTATCTTTTGTGTTGAACAAAGGATAAGTGTGAGGCTTAGACTTAAGTAGTTTTATGAATATGGACCCTGGGCAACGTAGTCTTGCACTTCCAGGTGACACACCCCTCCTCTGGTGGGATATGGGTTGTCGTAAACATAATTCAAGATTTCTTTTTATTCAGAGACTCTGGTCATCAGACCATTGAAGGGGAACTGATGGATGTGTTGAAGTCTGTTGGTGCTATACCTGAAGAACATGTCTTACATCCACAAAAGGTAAAAATGCTGTTGACCACTTTGGCTTAGGTACTGATTGATGTTCTGCACAAATTCCAAGATGATTCCATGCCGTCCTGGCTTGTGTGCTGACAGTTCTTTCTGATATGAGCAAAAACGTTCCAAGTGTCTTGTCAATTCAGAATCAGAACCAATTCTGTCTTCTCTTCTTTCTAGATGTCTTTCCAACGGGCAGCGAGAACAGACAAAGGTGTATCAGCTGCTGGAAACTGTGTCTCATTAAAGATAGGTATCCTCTAGTTTGAATAACAGTAAAGTGTAAAACACCAGTGCAGTCTGATTGGTCTTTTATTCCATCTGTCTGTTCTGACTTTGATTTCCAAAATCCAACAAAGTAAGTATCCCACAAAGGAATTTAAACACAATGCAAGATTTTTCCATGACACTTTTCTGAACATTTTCGTGACCTATTGTTCTGCTTGACTGTCTGTTTTCTTCTCTTTCTACCTGTTGCATAATATCCCCAACCTCAAGGACAAAATCAACACAGCATTGCCAGAACCGATTAAAGTGATAGGTAAGTCATTTTACTCTTAAACCAATTATTCTTTAAAAGGGCTTGGCATTGATACTGGTCAGGAGAAACTTGTTATACACGCTGCTTTCATCGCTTACCTATGCATCAAAATACTCACATCAGTGGTATGGAAGAGGCCTAGGTCCATTTGCCTGTGGCTATCATATGGTGATTTCTGTCATTTTGTTCTTGCAGATATTATCCGGACGACTGCCACTTTCGACAGTAAAAATTACTGTGATGCCCGCACATACTCATACATGTTACCAACATTCGCTTTCACTCCAGTTGAAGAAGTGAGTTCTTGAGCAATCCTGTTCCTGTTCAAATACAGTCCACTCTCGTTATACCGCCCCTCGATATACCACCACAGACAATATTGACTTCCTCGGTCGAAGGCATTTCAACATTGCCAACAATACCCTCGCTATACCGCTGGCAGTATAACTTGAGTGGACTGTACACGTATCTGATTTCAGTCCATGACACTGAAATCTGTTTATGTTGTGTTGTTTGTCTTGACTTCATCAGATGGCATCACAGTCTTTGTATGTGATACATGTACTTGGAACAGAAAGGATGCTGTAGATCTAGGGCCGATGTCAGTGTGTCTGTAACGACTGTGCCCCTTAACAGCCTTGAGAGAAAGGTCAGCCAGCCGTGACTTGCAAGTCATGCAGCCTTGTGATGCTCATTGGGTTTATTACTTGGTCCTTACAGCTCAGCTAGATCTTTCTTGTAACTCCTGAAAATCTTGAATGATATCTGAATCCTATTTCCAAGATACAGAATAGCACAAAATTGACACACAAAATGATAATAAGCAAGAAGTCAATCTCCAGAATTCACGAATTTTCGACCCCAACCGGGGTCTTTTTCAAGTGGAACTTTACAATCTGAAACTCTAGAAAAGACTAAGACGTCTTTTCTAGAGTTTCAGATTGTAAAGTTCCACTTGAAAAAGACCCCGGTTGGGGTCGAAAATTCGTGAATTCTGGAGATTCAATCCTATTTCCAGGTAGTCTTCCAATCGTTCAGGGCCCCTGATGGTATGATCAAGCGAGTCAATGACATCCTCTCCATTTATAAAGGGACACACAATTTTCACAATTTCACATCAGGAAAGTAAGTTCAGTCTGACCAATTGTGACTTTCAGCAAGGCTCCGTATCATCGATCTGTATCACGTATGACGTATGACTTTAATAGAAAATGCATTAGCTGGATATGTCATATGTGACACGGATCGACGATACGGAGCCTTGCTGAAAGTCCCTAATGTTTGGATCACTTCCAGTATACTGGACTGGAAGTATCCAGAAAATGTGGGAGATGTTTCCTGGGACTGAAGAAGCTGTGGTCGATTGTGTTGATTGCATGTTGAGGGCTTGGCGACAAGTGTAATGCTTTGTATGTGTAACTCATTGAGGTAGCTTTGAACTTGGTGCACTGTTCCTGCACAAGTGTAATGCTTTGTACGTGTAACTCATTGAGGTAGCTTTGAACTTGGTGCACTGTTCCTGCACCCACATTATCTACTCAGATTTTAAATCGTCATTGATTTGTGTTCCAGGAAACCGAACGAGATGAGCGCCAACCGTTTTATCATTGACATGAAATGTAGCGAACCGTTTATTCAGGATGACGTGGAGTTTGCTGTCATCACGGTCAAGGGACAGAGCTTTATGTTACACCAGATTAGAAAAATGATAGGTAGAGTGTCTCACGGTCAAGGGACAGAGCTTTATGTTACACCAGATTAGAAAAATGATAGGTAGAGTGTCTCACGGTCAAGGGACAGAGCTTTATGTTACACCAGATTAGAAAAATGATAGGTAGAGTGTCTCATCGTGAAAGTTGTTCTCCTGTATTCATGCTTGAAGTTGTATGGTACACCCGACATGTGCAAGATATTGGTACCCAGTTGAGTATATAAAAGCGTACTTTGAGGTGCACGACAGTAGTTTAAATAAAAGATCGTTTCCTGAATAATTGTGCTTTTCTTGCAGGTTTGATGATTGCTGTGATGCGTGGTTTGGCAAGCGTCGACTCCATTCAAAAGGCATTTGGTCCCTACAAAGTGGATGTGCCAAAGGCACCAGGATTAGGCCTTATGCTGGAGAAGGTATTCTTGTTTTGAGATACTATGTACTTCATACCTGCCAAATCTTGCCTTGCTCTTATCCATCCTGTAGCTTTCTATCGTGGACTTTGATGAGAAAATGACTCTTGCCATGCTATGTTGGTTAGGGTTAAGGCTGATTCATACTCCGTCCGGATTTTGCGCCGACTATGATCAATTTCACTGCGTGTGCACATTCACGTCGTGGAAACCTGCGATCAGTTTCATGCGCTTGACGGTCCGCAAGCGAGTATGAATCAGCCCTTAGGGTATTAGTATTATGTATCAGTTTACCTATGTAGGTGGATGAAACTCATAGCTGAGACAAGTATGAAAACATTGTATTTGTCTATTCCAGCTTCATTACGACACTTACAACCGTCGATATGGCAATGATGGTTTGCACAGGCCACTAGAGTTTGATGTTTACCATGATGACATTGAAGAGTTTAAGAAAAAGTTCATCTATTCCACAATGATCAACACTGAGAAAAAAGAGAAAAGGTATCCTTTTGGAATGACCGTGCGTGAGGAGTCATAAAGTCGTAAAAAACCAAAATAAAAATC
>NMRB01000402.1:188862-210311 GCA_002633025.1 Notospermus geniculatus
TCTACTCATGAAAAACGGTGATAACAACTAAGATTTTGGCGATTTGATTTTGGGTCTTGGCTTCAATATGATGACCCAGAGCCGACCCAAATACATAATTTGCATAATTTATCATGTAGTAGGACACACTCCACGCAGCGATTTCGCCACATGCTGGTCTATGG
The DNA here is from genome assembly GCA_002633025.1 of Notospermus geniculatus. NCBI lineage: Eukaryota > Metazoa > Nemertea > Pilidiophora > Heteronemertea > Lineidae > Notospermus > Notospermus geniculatus. The sequence goes on from NMRB01000402.1 coordinate 189,027, forward strand.
CAAAGGTCAAAGGTCAGCTCCCAACGCGTGGAGGTTGAAAACTCGGCAAAATCGCCACAAAATCACCCAAAACTCGGCTGACTTTGACCAAATCTGGAAAATGAAACCTTTCAGACATGGCCAGATATGAGATACAGATTGTGTAACAATACCAGATTGATTGGTTCAGCCGTTTTGTCAGAACCGTCAGAAAATCGCCAGAAGGAAAGAAAGAAAGAAAGAGGCTGAGTGAAACCAATATGTTCAGCACACAGATGGTGTGCTGAACATAATAAAGAACACAAAACCCAATTTTATCTAAGAGAGATATATTTCGTACATAACCAGAGTATATTATATAATATGCTTACAACGTTCTTACGGATTTAGTTGCTTACGACTGTATGGTAGCCTACACTTCGGTAACAATCGGGATCAGAACTTCACTTCATTTCCTGCAAAAAATACGTATTGTTTTCTTACGATGTCATCTTGTGCGCATTTAAACAAATTCATTGTTTTGATGTCTGCAAGGAGGAACGAAGGACGAATCGCCTCATGTGCGCCTAAAACCTGGCATTTTCTAGATACCATGCAAACATTTTTAAGTATCAAAGCTCTCGCAGCATATTAGATATGTGCCCAAAGGTCACACTGCGTCTTGAAGCAACTCGCGGGAACTAGCTTTTCTGCCTTGCTTTCCGGCGATGGAAGCAATTGGAGTGACTGATCAGTTGCTGGAATTTGTCGACGTGAGCGCGCATGCGTCTCCGAGCAACTGCCGGATCCGCTAGTTCAGCGTGTTGTTCGAGTAACTGCTCCGAGTTCCTCTCAATCACTGAAATGCCGACCTGCGCGTGGTGGTTTTTTGATCTGCGACGGATTCGTCTAGTTGCTTCAAGACGCAATGTCGACCTGTAGGCACCTTTAGGTCTTCCTCTAATCTCGCCAGCCCAGAGTACGGGTTCCGTGTTTTCGGTTGCTCAAGGTGAAACCGTCTGACCTCTGGGTTGGAGATTGGTGTATCTCAGGATGCACAGACGAATTACACTGCAGGAAAGTGTCTGTGTGACTTGTATTCAATTTTGATTGCCTGATGATAAACTAAGAAAACGTACGAGATATAAATTGATATACCGTACCCCACGTGTTTATAAACATAATACATAAACCATGACAAAAATCTGGTCTTCCCTGGTCTATATCTTATATGGCTAGGTCATACATCTAGTACACAAGGGGACGAAATGGTCAAAATGGAGATTATAGTCGTTTAAACTAGTGTACAGTTTGCAAATGGATGAATGGCATTATTTACAGAAAACTTACATGATTTGTGACAGTTGCAGCTGGCGGTTGGTATCATTGACTGCAGAAATCCCCAGAATTCCACGAGAGCCAAAGCACCACGGCCTACTACAAGACAAGAGTTTTTGAGAGTTCCCCATCCGTGAGTGTCCCCCTACTATTGTCTGACGGAATAAACTGCCACTTGACAATATCAGACTGGGCCGTCACGCGGTACCGTGATTCGCGCTTTACCGTGCAGATTTTGTGGTGAAAAGAGGAAGTGGATCGAATGTGGCGCAACCGCACAACTGCTCGCCGAGCATGGTGGGAATGGTGGTCGCGCTGCAGCGTGATATCACGGGGCAGTTGAAGTCAACGTTTTACAATGGTTTACTTGTGAAGATTAAACAACAACAATCGCGGCTAACCGAGGCCATCCGAAGATAAGAGACTTTAGCACGTCTAATTTCAAAAAAGCGTCAATCGTTTAAAAAAAGCGTCATTTTGAAATGACCTGTCCAAATGCAATCTCTATCATCTTATCTACATACCTGAACTGAATTGCAGGCTTTGCAGGCGTTTATGGCGCCGAAAATGGCATATAATGCAGGTAGGCATGGCAGGCCTGCCATTACGGCTGTCGAGGTAAATTTCGGTCGAAAATTGCCTGTAAAATCTTTAAACGTGAGTATGACACAGTGAATTCTTGCTTGTTTATTGACAAAAATTGTATAAATTTACGGTGAGAAGTTTCCGTCCCCTCCACGCAGGATTGTAGGTGTTTTCTGCCGAAACAAATATTGTATTTTGTAGAGTCATTGCGCGGTTGGGCGCGACAAAGTCACGTGCACGTTTCCATCACGGTACCGCGTGACGGCCCAGTCTGAATATGGGCATACAAAGAAAAACGTGTCGATCTATCTGCCAACGTTTCCCAAATAATGGAGAAACAATGACACGTGGAAACAGTGGCAGATATTACACGAACACTCTCTATCCGCTTTCTTTCTACCTCGCACATATCAATACCTGTGCCTTCATTCTTTGAATAAAATAATAAGAATAAGGTCCCTTGTGTAAAGTCATGCAACATCAACATCGACCCAATGAAATGCGTAAGTCATGTAGCCTAATGTGGCAGAGCTTTGCGGTTTTTAATCATACCTGTTGACCATTTTGTGGTCGTTCCCCGATTGTTCGCGCTGTACACCGGTTATTCAAGAGTCGCGTGTGATTAAAGGTCCGTAGAAAATCCAACTATCAATTTCCTAACTTCCGCATTCCATTGGGTCATAGTTATATGTTGCGGGTGTAACATCTGCCAGTGTTTCCCATCTGTGAGTGTTCACCTCCTATTGTCTGACGGAATAAGCGGCGACTTGACAATAGAGGACACACAGAGATATAACACTTGACTTTAAACATGTTTCGCAAGCGCCCGGTTACGCCCACGACAACGTTTATCTATTGTGGGGGTATACCCAAACAATAGATAAACGGGGGTATACCCAAACAATAGATAAACGTTGTAGTGTGGCCTAACCAGGCGCTTGCCAAACCTCACTAGTGAACAGTCTTTACCCCTGTTTCGCCGAACCTTGAGAGGAAATGGTTCTATACGAGTTGATAGTTGAGCATAGTGCTGAAGTGAATCCTGAAATTCCGAGTTAAGCCGGTGACAGACTGGTGCGTACGCAGCGCGTTCTGCAGGCGTTCCGCCAATCAGATTTTTCGGTAGGTGATTCGGTCCCTGTTACCGCCTGCCTGATTGGTTGAACGCGTTCAGACGCGTTGCTTACGCGCCAGTCTGTCACCGCCTTTAGTTGAATCCCTTCACCGAGATACATATAGAGAGTAAAATAAAGTTAATAGCAAAATAAATTAGACTCCGAACGCAGTCTTGAAGCGATCACTAAACTTTTGCTCCCTGTAAGAAGTACAAACTTCGACCAAGGTGGTGTTGGTAAAAACTGATGCTACATGTACGTTCATGGTGGAATACATGTCTAAAAGTAAGGAAATACCAAGTAGGAACCCACTGCAGCTGTTCAGTTTGTGATCCATCGTTATCACATATACAGCGTGAATTCATTCACTCCATCGGGTATATAATGCTAATGTATCGTCAAAAAGCCCCTTTATGGTAGGCCTATATACAGGGTGGTGCAAAACGCCAGGACTGCCGGTTTTTTGTATGAATAGACCACGATCATTCATGGACAGTATAAAAAGACAGAACAGACAATTATTTGAGGAGTGAATGCAAGGTAGGAATATCCCTACACCCTTCGACCATAGTAAACTAACAAGAAATACAGTAAAAACAAAGAAAACCGCCCACTGTAATGAGAGGGGGCGGTCTTAAATAGGTACTGCTTTACGAGTTTTGTCTGAGTCGTTTTAATTGGTGTTGATTGAGGAGAAGGAAGAATCGGTATTGTGGGGTGGTTGGGTGTTGACGGGTGTCGCCAAATAAATGTCAAACAACTTTAGGTTGCAACAGACGGTTGGCATCTCAGTCGTGACATCATGGAAGTACACGGTCTACTATGTGCTTATCAATGGCGAAACGTTAATGCCTCATGCTCACACCACTATAATCAGGAAATTATGGCCACGCATGTTTGAATCGAATGTTCGGCATCACTGCAAAATTGGCAAATCTGTTGGCAATTGATTTAATTGTATTGAATAGTGGCAAACATACATGTCGGTTACTTTTTTAATTTATTAATGGTGGGAATGCCTAAAGGACGATTACGTGCAAGGGTATGAAGATATAAAACGCATAGGCCTATCTATATAGGCAAATGTGTCTCCGACCCATTTGGATTGGAAGATTAGAGTGCTCTTGTAGTGAAAATGACTTTCAGGATACGCAATAGGCTTACATCATCATGACAACATAGAATTAAGGTTTGCAAAGAGGTCTCGTGATCAGAACCGAAGACCGGAAAAATTGCTTTCTACTGCATTCACACCACCATGCACACAAACATACCATACTCTCCTTCCATTCATCCGAACGCCATGCTTTTTGTACCAGTGACGTCATCACATGCATACCAATCATACAACGCTGATTGGTCAGTGCCAGAATTCAAAGTAGCGCGGGTTTTTATCAAGAAGGTCAGAGAGCCAATGAAAACCTTCCGTGTTAGCGGGAACCTTTGAATCCCATTCGCTGTGACAACATTTTGGCAGTGGTGGAGGCTGACATCACGCCGCCTACCCCTCAACACGCCATCTTTAGGTGGATATTTCGGACTTTATTTGCACGATGCCTAGTATAATCCATGAGTCTGCCATGACGGGTGATATAATAAACGTTTCATTTCCGTGAACTCTCACTACACATGTCATGTTTTTCCAATTGATTACAGTAACATGTCCCAAAACAACTTGCAATTATCCAAATGATGGCTATTTGATATCTCCTCGAAAAAAAATCATTAACAACCGGGGCTGTTTTAATAGAGATACTGGTCTGTCCCAAAAAACCACAGCTAATAACAAGTTGGGTACATGCTTCATTCGCCGAACGACTGCAGACGAACGCAGACAGATTACCAATGGAGCTACAGACAGATGCCTCATTTTTCAAGTACGGAAGGTTTCCTTTGATAAGCTGACACAACACACGAAATGAGTTCTCGTATTGACTGAAGTATCTCCTTGCTATCTGAATAAACTAAGGGGGGGGGGGGGGTTCATCGTGTACATGCCAACCAAAAAATTATTGAGTTCACAGGATATGCCAAATAGCCACAGATATAGGGAGACATTATTTGGTTAGAACCATAAACTTTCCGGCTCTGTGGTTCGTAATGAACTGGACAAACATAAACCTGACAAACCATTTTCTATTACGTCATAAACATCTAGTCTCAACACGCTTTGCAACTTCCAGAAGCAAGGCATGTAAGTTACTCCAACAATTCCTCGGACAACCAGCAATTGCCTTCTGTACCATCGACAAAAAAACTCGTGAGATGAGCATTTTTACCTTTAAACTTTTCATGTCATGTATTTCTCAGCGATACTTTCTTTGGGAATTATTCATATTGGCAGTTGGGTGCAGAAGCCGTGTCGCTTGTTGATGTCTCCCACGTCATGGACTAGCCATACATACAAGGCTGATGTTTATTTACAACTTCTTGCTTACTTTTTCCGTGTTATTACACCGCGCTATATCAACAAGAGCCAAACGAACCCAAGATAAGGACATAGCCGACGGTTCGGTTCTGTTCCTGGCTCAATCGGAAACAGATACAGGCAGAGATAACATCCGCCACATTTCCAGTGAAGACATCCGCTGGTTTGGCCCTTGGTAAACATAAAGACCTTGTTTTTATTCTTCGCTGTCATCAACATCAACGGCCTTGGCAGAACATTAAAGACCAACATTCGCACAACCTCCCATTCAAGACATCATTCACTTACTCTAAGCCTGACATAGCCTATTTACGGCGCATGAAGATATTTTCAGGTGAAAACTGGCGTCTGTTTGTTATCTCAGACATTCAGATTGCCTTATGCAGCTGCCGTGGCGCAATAATACAGCGCTTTTGATTTGTTGATCATAATCGAGGGGGCGCTTCGCGGAGATGTAAATACATTTACATGTATTTTGATATTCCTAAAAAGCAGCGGTTAAAAGCACTCCGTGAGAAGACGATATACATGTAACAAGGGCCGTTGTCATCACATTTCCAAGACTCTGCCGAATTTGGAGTGGCTATTAGTGACAACATTTTGCAAGATAGTTCTGTAACAACTCAACAATCTCCTCCCACCAGCTCCATACTCACACAAACTCCATAACTCGTCATTCAAGAACGTTAAAGATAATGTATCACGACTTCATTGTATACATTCAGTGTTTGTAAACAATGATGTTTACATTATGTTATTTTGGACTTTTGGGGCATGCCGACCCACCAAAATGAATACTTTTGGAATCAACAGCATTTCTAGAGAGGCATGCCATCAACAAATTACCCGTAAGACAAACAAAGCCTGGACATAAACAAACAAAATGTAAACAAACAGTGAATTTCGTGGCCCGCGAAAATACCCGTGATATATTATCTTTAAGTTACATCTTGGGCTAATTTCTGTTCGCCAACTACTCAAACACACTCCCACTCATCCACACACTCGTACTTCTAATCAATAAGTGTCTGCAACTTGTGAACATGTTTCCTTTTCTCTTTTCTCATCTTCCCCGTACTTTTTCATGATCTCGAGCTTTCTCGGATGTCCGAGACTTCGAGAACCGTACCTTTCTTAGGGATTCAACTTACTTCATTCTCATCAGTGACGTATTATGCCAGCCATGCACAATCGAATTTTTCGTGCGATCTTTGGGAAATTTTCGACTCAGATGTAGGGCCTACAGACCCAGTGAGGATTCCCGGAGATTTGATGAAATATTTGATCGTGACAACGCAGGCATACGGCCATCACACTCCATACTTCACACGCAGAGCTCCACACAGCGTTCTTGCTCGCATCCACTCTTCATTCACCCACAATTCCTGCCATGACCGATATGATCTCGTGTTCCTCTCAATTGGCCAATGAGGACACTGAATCTGATCACGTGCTCGACGACCATGTTGCTTAGCTTCAGTGGGGCATGAAAATCAGCGGCAAGATATTTAGCCATTTTGCCCCGATACTGAGCTCACCAACAACATGGTTGTCTAGTTACAGCCATGCTAGACTACATCTATCAAAGAATCACTCACAACGCTGTCTCACGCAAAGAAAGCAGAAAAAAGTCGTCACGAAGCAATGGAACAAGATATGGGGACAGAGTTCACAAATCAACCAGAGAGCCTTAGTTATATCTGATTATGCAATCTGAATTATAGTTGAATTGTACCAAACAACAGGACCGAACTTGTGTGCGTCAATATGCATTCATACTCGACACAACATAAAGAGGTACACGGTAGGCCTACGTGGCATGTCGGTGTCTCTATGATGTGGTCTGCAAAAGCAGCTGAAAACGTATCTCTGGCATTTCTATGTGGTGGAGGCTTACAAAATTATTCGCAAGTAGGCATAATCAGCGTGAGAAACATTGCAGACAACACACGTGCGAATTTAAGAAAGGAATGAAGTTAATAAAATGATTGGGCAAATACATGTGTGTGCAGGATATAATCGGCATGTCTCTGATGGATTCGTTACCTGATGGTTTTAGCTAATCTGTTCATGAAATCAAGATCACGTTGAGACAATGTTGAATTACCCAGTTGAGGTGCTGTTCCACGTAGAGTTTTCTCACCTAAGTTTGCTCTCAGTAGAGTTGTTGCTTATTCCTACAGTCCGCGACTCCTGACTGTCCGCGTGAATATATGTGACAAGGAGGAGCACCAACCTGCAGGCAATAGTCAACTGGCCGAAATGTGATCACTCAAATCCGTATTAAGAGACCAACAATGGTGAATTACCCATTGAGGGCTCACTCGCACGAGCAAACTCACACGTGGAGGCGCGACTTTAGCACCTCCATGTTTTGTCGACGAATGTTGTCTCGAATACGGCGATAGTAAGACGTGCTATAATACATGCTAGAAAGTAATAAAATATAGACTTTGACAGATACCCGACCAACGCAGTAATCATTGTGTAGAGATTTAAATTGTATATACAACTTCGATGTTGCTTCGCTTCAGAATACAATATCTTTAGTGGCGTTTTGCTTCAAAAGAGTAAGGAAAGACGTCAAACAGTTGCGAGGAAAGAAAACAGTTTTCACTTGCGAATGCCATGCATTGGAGGAAAATCACCACGGGTAACCTGAATCTGATAGGATTATGATAAAAAAAGGCGTGCGCTGCCAACAGTGATGAGCCATCCTTCGAGATTTTGGCATTTGATTCTTAAGTGCCCCAATCAAACTAGTGTACCGATATTTGGTCGTCGTTTGGAAGTAGGTATGGTTGCAGGTGAAGAGTCACACCTTGGAGGAATTCCTCCAAGGTCGCACTAAATCTAGAGGCAGCGGTCATCGCCCCAACAGGCCTAAATATAAAAATTAATGTCACCATATTCGCTTTCATCCCCACCGAATACATCTTAGCTACGAGATACAGCTCGCTTATTATATTTACATCGTTATTATACATATGCCTTGATAAAAACAGATATATGCATAACATAGAGGGTAACGCCCTGGTCAGTAAAATTAAGGAATCCACCTTTGACGTGATTGGTCGACCTCATCAGTGTCGTCCAATCAGAATCACTGCTACTGTATTGCCTGTTGTCTATGTATGACACCATATTTCTAAACCACGTATCATTGTTTGTAAAAACATTTCACTCTAAACCCATGTTTGAAAAATTCCAATTCTCTGCAACATTCTACAATCACGGGTGGTAACAGCAGTTTCATGTTATACTATACATACATTTTAATTAATTCAATCAGGGGCAGAGATCATCACAAAATCTTACGTCTACGAGTCGTTTAAAGGAGCTGGACGTCCAAGTTGTAAACACTCACTCACTGGTTCTCTATCCACGCGACGCCTGCGGTGCTGCCACCTATTGTCGGTGATATGTACTGACGTGAATATCGTGAATGAGTTGCATTGGACCGGGCACCAGTCTAACGATCACGCGGCGCTACTGGTGCTGCCACCTTCACGAAGGAAGAAAACTAGTTTGCTGGCCACTGTTTGTAAACAAACCAGTTTGTTTACAACTTGGACGTCGAGCTCCTTTAAAATAAGGATTCAGGAACCTGAAGAACTATCGCTACTAGGAGGCGCTGTGAGTGACTGTGCCTCCGTACGACCGCTCGCAGCGCCGCCCTGTCGGGACAAATAGGTTCCTCAATCTTTCACTCAAATCGGTAACGTTATTAACGCGTATTTTTTGATAGAAGACGCTTTTGTGTCTGATGATGAAACAATACTTGTAAAAACAGGCCCACATGTAATTATGAACATGGTGGTCAATAAAAAAGGTCCCCAGAACAAATACATGGACAGCAAAACATACAACAAAATGTTGTTCGGGGACATTTTTATTGTAACACCATGTATAACTTATTTGACCACTTTTGATATTGACTACCGTTATAGAACACCGATGAGAAAATCTGGAAGTTCTTTTTGTTAAACTGACATCAGCAACTTCACTAATGACTTGACATACGGCAGGGATCATGGAGCTAAGCTTGTTATATTTTCAGGACCATGCTGCTTACCTTAAAGTGGTAGAAGGATGACTTTCTTGGACTGTAGTCTTCAATGAGGTTTGTGCTCCCTGTCTGGAAAGATTTGACCCACACGGACAAGAGAACCATCGGCCGTTTGAATATTAAAGCAAATGCCTTGGAAAATACATGTACAAATCTGAACCGCATGTTATATACAAGTTGAAAAGTTATACTGAAAGACGGGCCTTTTAAAACAAGTCTATTACACTTCGAAACGCAAAGTTTTGATCACAAGTCAGAATTCAAAGCCCTGAATTATTTTATGTACATTATATACTGCTTAATATACTCCGACTCAAAGCAGTATTGTTCGACGCCATCTTTAATATACATTTGTAAGTTTACGTCGCCGCGGCGTCACGTCTTAAATACACACATACAAGCATCCAGTCTACTGTCTATACATATCAATAAAGTTATAGTCCTGTAATATCAATCAGATACACTGAATATAAATTATATGCGCATTCTACCATAAAAAGTGATGATAACTTTTAAATGTGACACATTCTATTGTTAACGTATGCTCCAGGTTTGTACACTGGGGCTATGAGCGTGGAACTAGTCTGTATCTTCAACCTGGTCCAATATGTCTTCTTGACCACAACTCTGTTTTATTTCGTAGTTCGTAGGATGGGTCTTTCCATCTTGCTTTTATATCAGGCATTTTGGACAATGTCAAATTCACATAATAAGCACATTATCAGTTTGTTAATGTGTACAATGATATCCTATTTACAAAACGTATCTCTCACACAGCATCGCAACCACAAGCAAACAATCAACACACTGATGTTTATATCGTTTGTATTTTACACCTCTTCCCTCGGTTCCTCACCATCCTCTGCAACCTTCAAATGAACCTTCTCCGAATCCACATCGTAATGCGCCTGCGTCGTCTTACCCCCCACGTTGCTTCCGTTTCGTTCGCGCATGGGCGATCGGTCGACGACCGTGTGTGTCGTATCGACAGTGGAGTACTGCGTCATGCTGCCGTTCAGTTTGCTATGCGTGTGACCAGAAAACAAGAAGGGCAGAACTTGCTTGAATTCCTTTCGGAAATTATCATTCATCCACGCATACAGGAAGGGGTTGTATATCGCTGAACTCATGGCGATTATATGCGATATGAAGAAAATCAGTTTAAGCCACGGCCATAACTCGATTTTAGGGTGGGCCTCCTGGGTCAGGAGAACAATATTCAAAGGCATCCAGCACCCGACGAATATAGCCACCATTGCTATCAACATTCGGTTTGTCCTTCGCTTACGACGAATCTCCATCTCTTCCTTTTCACGTGACTTATTTCCGCTTCCGATCTTAGCTTTCGCGCGCAGGCGCAACACGCAGGAAACTTTGCTGTAGCAGAAGGTTATGACACAACAGGGGACAACATACTGTAAGAAAAATAATGTAATAATGCAGAACTTTCTCGAGTTAATATCGGGCCAGTCTTCACCGCATTGTCTGTTTCCGTCCTTCTTGTCGACAGTAATCCTCCGGTAAATAGCCAATGGCAGAGACACGGAACAAGAAATGATCCAGATTGATATTATAAGTAACAAGCACAGCCATGTCTTCATCCGGGGCTTAAACGGGTACACTATCACAAAATATCTGTCGATGGCAATGGCGGTCGAGGTCAAGGTCGAAACAAAGACGCTGACCGCGAGAGACATAGGTATAATCTGGCACATGACCTCGCCAAAGGGCCAGTCGTCCAGGAACGCTGCGAGCGGTGTAAAAGGCACAGCTAAAAGACACATCATGATATCAGCACATCCGAGGTTTGTTATAAAAACATTTGTGATCGTCTGCATGGCTTTGTTCCGCGCAACGACAAAAACAACAAGACTGTTTCCAGTCACGCCGACGACGAAAATGACCACATAGAACGGTATAGTCATTGCCTTGATCCATTCTCCGATCGGCTCAACGTCTGTGCCATTCCGACTCGAATTATCATTCGCGAGTTCAATCGGAAGGTACGTCAGATTCACCTCGGTGCCGTTATCGCTTTCACTGAAATTCGACATTTTGTCCGTGTGTGTAGTTATAAACGAGTTGTCAGCAGGGAAGCTGTTTGTTGTCCGTTTGGTGAGTGGTTCTCATTCCGTCCACGGAGCTGGTGTATCTGCAACGAGAGAAAGAAATCATTTCTGAGTAATCTTCCAAAATGGTCTGTGTGTCCATTGATGACGTCGACGAGAGATACTCCTCCACGTGTGAGTTTCTCGCGAGAGTTGGCTCTCAGTGGGCAGTTCACCATTAGGCAGGTTTAGAAATCAAACGATAAACGTAAACATTAACGATAACGTTATTTTTGTACCGAAATGCAATATAAAATCTGATTAATGTGTAGTATGAAAAATAACGTTGTCGTAAAGTTTACGTTTATTGTTTGATTTCTAAACCTCCCTAGTGTTGGTTTCCTTACGGCTTACGCCTTGACCAGTGACACAAACGACCGCCCACAGTTTTCTACGGACAGTTTGTCCATAGATAACCAACGTACCAAGAAAACTAGCAAGTAGAGGCGCACCTTCACTTGTACTTATACCTTGGTGAACTATCCGATTAGACACAAAGTTCAGGAAACTTGTCTGAGTGGTAAAAATACAGATTTTAGATATCATTGTGAAAACTCTCAATGCATGAAAGACGCCAGTCATTTGTTACCAATGGTTACCCCGCAAGAGAACAAGTCTGAACATTATAAGGAAGAATCGGAGTTTGAAAAAAAGGTTCTTATCGACGAGTAGTGCATTCAGTAGGCCATTAAAACATCCCTTAATCCATTCACTGTCTCCACTCATGTGAAAACCTCCATGGAACCTTTTGCAACCATATTATCTGGATCACTGACTTGGTTCATGTGATATGTTTGAGTTTAAATCAGTTGGTATCTCATGACGAAGTTTAAGATTTCAATCGTTCGCACGGTGCGGTGGTGGACGTTTTACGGTCGCTGTGAATGAGAAATTCATTCATGAAAGGGCATCTATTCTGTCAGTTACAAAAACTCTGGATACGCTGATCTTTCCCTCCCCCTCCCCTCCCTACGATCCTGTGCGGTGGTTCTCCTTTCAAAGAATGTTTTCATGTGTCACATAGGCCTACTGATATGGAACTGAGCGTTGTCCATGCACAGAGTCCCCTATCATCAACAAATACGAGCCTATGCCGCTGCCCTGCCTGGCAATAGATTCTAGGCCCCAGGCAAATTAGAACAAACGTTGTCCAATCAATTAAAATTGCTTATATTTCATTGTATTAATGATTTCGTAGACTTTTTAAAGGAGGTTTCATGGCAACAGTCTGTGATCAGACGTAAGATGGTTGTTGTCAACCCGCCCTGGATTCGGTATGTCGATGTGGCTTCTGTTGGCAAAATGTTTTTTTCAGAATTCTTTAACGTTGGCCCATAAACATACCACTGACGTTCAACTCGCTGTTGGTAATGCCAAATTCATTTCATTCACAGTATGTAAGCCAAATTTCTCCGATGAAAATTCGCTTTAATCTCGTGCACCAACCATATGTTCGAGTAGAGTCAGATTTTTAATGATTGTTTGCCGAGTGTCGGCCGGGGCCCAATCTACCATTGATTTCTGACAATACAAAAACTCTAATCGTATATGTATACAAGTGTATCAATGGGAATATCGATCACAGGAGTCTGCAAACAGAAATGAAAATTTTCAATGACGAAAGTCCACAATAGAGCCAGCGATGGAGATTTGACTTTAACAGCTTCATGGTTACAGGAAGTCCACTTAACAACATCCATGCAATCGTCGATCGACATTCATGTTTCGTCAATAACTAAATTCTTTAGTGTACAACCATTTCAGTTTCATCTGCTAAGAATTACGAGAGAGGTGCGCCTAATCACGGGTTCCCGGCACGTCAACTGACAATTACACGTTTTGAAAGAAGCTAACGAGATCCGATTGAAAAAATCGCTTTACATCGTTAGAGTCATTGGAGTCATTGTCGAATGGTTCTGATGCAATCCGTGGGGAAGGTAACATCATCCTCAGGAAACTCGAATCGTTTGTACTTTACCTCAACCACCATGTGGTTTGTGTTAAAGCTATTGGTTTATTCAGTCTTAACAAGATGTTGAAGCTTTCAGTGCCGGAACCTGTGTTCGTTGTAGCCGACAGCTTGCAGCAGAAGACGTGCTGTTCTGAACCTAAAACTGCTTTCGACCACTGCAGTTTTTCTTCTGAGAAAACTGGTATAAGAGGCCGTTTCCTCTGCACAAATCCCCTCCGTCCACCCGCAGGCACGTACGAGAAATCCTCTTGTCTCACCACTAACTCACTGGTAGGAGATTTGAAGGACGAATTATACCGCAATCACCACCAGGAGGAAAGCGCGATCGATGTTGACCTCGGGGTATAAGAAAAAGCTTTGCTGCACATTTTATCCTCGATTACACAATTGGTTTTAGTTTTTAACAATGTCGTTTTGTCAGGAAGCAGATACTAGGGAGGTTTAGAAATCAAACGGTAACGTAAACTTCACGACAACGTTATTTTTCATACTATACATTAAACCAGATTTTATATTGCATTTTCGGTACAAAAATAACGTTGTCGTTAAAGTTTACGTTTATCGTTTGATTTCTAAACCTCCCTAATGTTGATCGCTAACAGGAACGAGACCTCATCGAAGGTGGCAAACGGTTCTCTATGGTACACCTACAGATCTTTCCCCCCAAAATGGTGGCCGACTAGTTTGAAAGGAATGGTAGTCCTCCTAGGAATGCAAGCGTCCGAGTTAGGTAGTTTGCAAATCTCTCGTTAGTGAGCGCCTCCATGACCGACATACGTCACCACATCCGGGACACCACAACAACACTCTTCAGCAGCGATAACCATTCATTTGGCGGCCGAATCATTCTTTTACGGATCAAATTAGTTGTCAATATCTGGTCTGCAAACGAGCCGACAGAATCGCCTTCAGCCTCATCAAATTCACATTGGATCGATCGCGACCGAGTCTTTGGACAATNAGACGGTTCTAATGATAGAACCGCTTTATGAATACGACCCAAGGGCCCATATTTTGAAAACTGTTTTAACGCTAAAATGCATTTTAGTCCAGAAGTGCTGGACTAAAATGCATTTTAGCGTTAACAGCTTTGAAAATATGGGCCATGGAGGTGTCTGGATATTTTGGAAGTCTCATGAGAGGGTGATGTGACTAGTTCTAATACATGCGTCGCTCCCTGGTTGCCTGCTCGCTTTGTACACTTGCTAATACATTCCTCCTGCGAGAAAATGGCGGACAGTTGTCAGTGGATGTGGTAGAGGCGAACTTCTTTCTGTTCGGTGGTTATCGCTTGCTGTACTACATGGAACGCCAGGCGACCCGACGTCGAACTCTGACGACCCACGGATAAAACTCCTCTCGACTTTAAAGCCGTAATTGATTGGTTTAGGTGTGACATGAGGTAATTGACGGAAAACCAGGTCGGATGATCGCTGACAACGGTGATCGTTGACTAATTAGTAAGAAACGAGTCGGATCAAGCTTTCAAGGAATTGATGGACTCCTGTCACTCGGAAGGCGCCTCCCGCCAACCTGGTTGCTGGCGCAAGTTCTCTATGAAGCCGTATAGAGAACCATCGGCCATCGCTTATACCCTTGGTCTTGAGGTACGTTGTAACGAAATCACGATGGAGGGCAAACTCACGCGAGAAAACTCTCACGTGGAGGAGCGCCCCCTCACAACGAGTGTCACACGGAATTCAGCCCTAAGTACCACAGGGACTTGAGGCATGCATTGCAGGGGTGGTGGGCGTGTTACAGAGGTCCAATAACAAACCCCGAGTAATGCCCCGGTATACTGACGTATACCTAGTAGAAAAATAACTTTTCTACTAGGTATACGTCAGTATACCGGGGCATTACTCGGGGGTTTGTTATTGGACCTCTGTAACACGCCCACCACCCCTGCAATGCATGCCTCAAGTCCCTGTGCTAAGTACCTATTCACTTTTGGACACTGGTAGTGAGGGGTGGTAATAAACAAGAAGTCAATCTCCAGAATTCACGAATTTTCGACCCCAATCGGGGTCTTTTTCAAGTGGAACTTTACAATCTGAAACTCTAGAAACTTTTCTAGAGTTTCAGATTGTAAAGTTCCACTTGAAAAAGACCCCGGTTGGGGTCGAAAATTCGTGAATTCTGGAGATTGACTTCTTGTTTATTATCATTTTGTGTGTCAATTTTGTGCTTTTTGTACCTTGGGTAGTGAGGGGTGGAGTGCCTTGCAGAGGGTGGTAGAGAAGACAAGGATGTTGCCACGAATGAAATTTGCTGAGCTAAACTCTACCGGGAGCGGCGTGCTCAGACGTCGCCAGCTGGCTTCCCATGCCGACGCCGTGATGAATGTGCGACACTGCGATTCAGATATTAGACGATGGTATGTCCCATCTTTAATTGCATTTGTGGAGACGACTTATAAGAATTGCCATTTTGTCTGGGTGCTAATCGTTTGTGTGTGGCACCGGTACGTCTTGACAACAAGATTTACTCGCTAAGTACCATAATAATGAACTTCTTATTGCACGTTCGTGACAGTTTATAGAAAACGGATGGACTGTCTCCCACAATGGTCACTTCTGGCCATAAACTACGTGGAGAAATCACCAACATGGCAAAGGTTGCGGAGAAAAACTAGAAATTGTTGTCCAAGACACGAATGGCGCCGGATAATGGTGAATGAATCTCAGTGACCGTGTGGTATTTAGAAGATTAAATTATGTAGTGTTCGGTGGGCCGTCACTGAGTTGGAAGTCGTCATGTTTTTGTCCTGAGGATGAAGAGGGGTCGGCTGAGTGGGGAAGAAAATGGTAGAAATGACTGACGAGTATTTTGACCAATTCCCGCTTGTTCACGTCTTCAGCGTTAACTCACGCGTTGTTTCCCGTCATTCGTTATGGTGACCTATATATAACCTGGAATCCGTTGTAACACACATTTTGAAGGACTTAAAACTGAAAAGTCGTCTGGAGAACATCTGCTTCTTTCGTCTGCCAGCGAGCGAGTGAATGATGACGTCATTGACTGACGTTTTGAGTGGAGGTTTTTCGAAGGCGTTGGCTTCCGGCGGATGATACGAACATTCTTTGTCGGCTTAACAATCGCGGATCGTCCCAAACGTGGTTTCACCCTTATCCCACGATGGCCTGCGTGTTTCCAGCCTTAGTTCACCGTTCAGAGGTGGAGATACCATAAACAACGTCACGATAGTTCCCACAGCCATGAACAAACTGGTCGTGTTGACTGGTAATTATGACCAGTGCCTCCTCAATGTCGGTGAAAAAGGTCCACACAGGCGGAAGGCGGACGTTTGGGGACTGTTCGGTCATACAAGAAGGTTCGATGTAAAACTAGACATGTGAAATTTGCTCATGAGCAAATTTGATGTTCAGCCCACAAGAAGGGCAGCCACAGAGCCAGCAGATCATGAGATGAGGAAGGACCAGACTGTATAAAAGTTGAAAAGTAGTTAGCAAAACCACAAATATATCATTAAAATCTCACTAATATGATTATTTCCATGACAAAGGCTTGTCTTTAAAAGATTACGCATTCATCTCTTGGTGAAATCAAAACATTTGGGAGGCTTTTGGACTGGTTTTGACACACGTGTTTGATTTTTACAACCACTTAGTTTCACCGTTTGACAATAGGTGGCTCTACCTTCACTTACCGTATTTGGATATTGGTGGGTGGAGTTTAGAATATTTTATATGATTTTTAAAAATATTGTTAATAAATATTGTAGTCCAAACTTCCAAATGTTGCACATATTTCGTATATTACACAAAAATGAAAAATATTGAGTAAAACTGGTGTTTTACGTGCTTTTGACCAACTTTGTTACCATGTGCTATGTAAAACACNAAGAACACAAAACCCAATTTTATCTAAGAGAGATATATTTCGTACATAACCAGAGTATATTATATAATATGCTTACAACGTTCTTACGGATTTAGTTGCTTACAACTGTATGGTAGCCTACACTTCGGTAACAATCGGGATCAGAACTTCACTTCATTTCCTGCAAAAAATACGTATTGTTTTCTTACGATGTCATCTTGTGCGCATTTAAACAAATTCAATGTTTTGATGTCTGCAAGGAGGAACGAAGGACGAATCGCCTCATGTGCGCCTAAAACCTGGTATTTTCTGGACACCATGCAAACATTTTTAGGTATCAAAGCTCTCGCAGCATATTAGATAGATGCCTAAAGGTCACACTGCGTCTTGAAGCAACTCGCGGGAACTAGCTTTTCCGCCTTGCTTTCCGGCGATGGAAGCAATTGGAGTGACTGATCAGTTGCTGGAATTTGTCGACGTGAGCGCGCTTGCGTCTCCGAGCAACTGCCGGATCCGCCAGTTGAGCGTGTTGTTCGAGGTAACTGCCAGTTTACTTCTAGTTCCTCTCTATCGCTGAAATGTCGACCTGCGCGTGGTGGTTTTTTGATCTGCGACGGATCCGTCTAGTTGCTTCAAGACGCAATGTCGACCTGTAGGCACCTTTAGGTCTACCTCTAATCTCGCCAGCCCAGAGACGGCGTTCCGTGTTTTCGGTTGCTCGAGGTGAAACCGTCTGACCTCTGGGTTGGAGATTGGTCTACCTCAGGATGCACAGACGAATTGTAGGAAAGTGTCTGTGTGACTTGTATTCAATTTTGATCGCCTGATGATAAACTAAGAAAACGTACGAGATATAAATTGATATACCGTACCCCACGTGTTTATAAACATAATACATAAACCATGACAAAAATCTGGTCTCCCTGGTCTACCTTATATGGCTAGGTCATACATCTAGTACACAAGGGGACGAAATGGTCAAAATGGAGATTATAAGTCGTTTAAACTAGTGTATAATTTGCAAATGGATGAATGGTATTATTTACAGAAAACTTATATGATTTGTGACAGTTGCAGCTGGCGGTTGGTATCATTGATTGCAGAAATCCCCAGAATTCCACGAGGGCCAAAGCACCATGGCCTACTACAAGACAAGAGTTTTTGAGAGTTCCCCATCCGTAAGTGTCCCCCTACTATTGTCTGACGGAATAAACTGCCACTTGACAATATGGGCATACAAAGAAAAACGTGTCGATCTATCTGCCAACGTTTCCCAAATAATAGAGAAACAATGACACGTGGAAACAGTGGCAGATATTACACGAACACTCTCTATCCGCTTTCTTTCTACCTCGCACATATCAATACCTGTGAGGTCACCTTCATTCTTTGAATAAAATAATAAGAACAAGGTCCCTTGTGTAAAGTCCTGCAACATCAACATCGACCCAATGGAATGCGTAAGTCATGTAATGTGGCAGAGCTTTGCGGTTTTTAATCATACCTGTTGACCATTTTGTGGTCGTTCCCCGATTGTTCGCGCTGTACACCGGTTATTCAAGAGCCGCGTGTGATTAAAGGTCTGTATAAAATCCAACTATCAATTTCCTAACTTCCGCATTCCATTGGGTCATAGTTATATGTTGCCGGTGTAACATCTACCAGTGTTTCCCATCTGTGAGTGTTCCCCTCCTATTGTCTGACGGAATACAAGCGGCGACTTGACAATTGAGGACACACAGAGACACATGTCGATCTATCTGCCAGCGTTTCCCAAACAATAAGGGGAAACACTCACCCACAGAAACACTGACAGATATAACACTTGACTTTAAACATGTTTCGCAAGCGCCCGGTTAGGCCCACGACAACGTTTATCTATTGTGGGGGTATACCCACACAATAGATAAACGTTGTAGTGTGGCCTAACCGGGCGCTTGCCAAACATTCTCGACGCCTGTTCGCCGAACCTTGAGAGAAAATGGTTCAATACGAGTTGATAGTTGAGCATAGTGCTGAAGAATCCTGAAATTCCGAGTTAGTTGAATCCCTTCACCGAGATACATGTGAGGAGTAAAATAAAGTTAATAGCAAAATAAATTAGACTCCGAACGCAGTCTTGAAGCGATCACTACTTTTGCTCCCTGTAAGAAGTACAAACTTCGACCAAGGTGGTGTTGGTAAAACTGATGCTACATGTACGTTCATGGTGGAATACATGTCTAAAAGTAAGGAAATACCAAGTAGGAACCCACTGCAGCTGTTCAGTTTGTGATCCATCGTTATCACATATACAGCGTGAATTCATTCACTCCATCGGGTATATAATGCTAATGTATCGTCAAAAGCACCTTTATGGTAGGCCTATATACAGGGTGGTGCAAAAACGCCAGGACTGCCGGTTTTTCGTATGAACAGACCACGATCATTCATGAACAGTATAAAAAGACAGAACAGACAATTATTTGAGGAGTGTTAATGCAAGGTAGGAATATCCCTACACCCTTCGACCATAGTAACTAACAAGAAATACAGTAAAAACAAAGAAGACCGCCCACTGTAGTGGGAGGGGGCGGTCTTAAATAGGTACTACTTTACGAGTTTTGTCTGAGTCGTTTTAATTGGTGTTGATTGAGGAGATGATCACAGAAGGAAGAATATTGTGGGGTGGTTGGGGTTGACGGGGTCGCCAAATTAATGTCAAACAACTTTAGGTTGTAACAGACGGTTGGGATCTCAGTCGTGACATCATGGAAGTACACGGTCTACTATGTGCTCATCAATGGCGAAACGTTAATGCCTCATGCTCACACCACTATAATCGCGAAATTATGGCCACGCATGTTTGAATCGAATTTCGGCATCACTGCAAAATTGGCAAATCTGTTGGCAATTGATTTAATTGTATTGAATGGTGGCAAAAATACATGTCGGTTACTTTTTTATGAATGGTGGGAATGCCTAAATGACGATTACGTGCAAGGGTATGTAGATGTGAAACACATAGGTCTATCTACATGTATAGGTTGATGTGTCTCCGACCCATTTGGATTGGAAGATCAAAGTGCTCTTGTGGTGAAAATGACCTCCAGGATACGCGATAGGCTTACATCATCATGACAACATAGAATTAACGTTTGCAAAGAGGTCTCGTGATCAGAACCGAAGACTGGAAAAACTGCTTTCTGCTGCATTCACACCGCCATGCACACACATACCATACTATTCTTCCACTCATCCGAACGCCATGCTTTTTGTACCAGTGACGTCATCACATGCACACCAACCACACAACGCTGATTGGTCAGTGCCAGAATTCAAAGTAGCGCGGGTTTTTATCAAGAAGGACAGAGAGCCAATGAAAACCTTCCTTTGAATCCCATTCGCTGACATTTTGGAAGTGGTGGAGGCGTGACATCACGCCACCTATCCCTCAAAAAGCCATTGTAGGTGGACGCTTCGGACTTTATTTGCACGATGCCTAGTATAATCCATGAGTCTGCCATGATCGGAGATATAATAAACGCTTCATTTCCGTGAACTCTCACTACACATGTCATGTTTTCCAATTGATTACAGTAACATGTCCCAAAACAACTTGCAATTATCCAAATGATGGCTATTTGAGATCTCCTCGAAAAAAAATCATTAACAACCGGGGCTGTTTTAATAGAGATACTGGTCTGTCCCAAAAAACCACAGCTAATAACAAGTTGGGTACATGCTTCATTCGCCGAACGACTGCAGAGGAACGCAGACAGATTACCAATGGAGCTACAGACAGATGCCTCATTTTTCAAGTACGGAAGGTTTCCTTTGATAAGCTGACACAACACACGAAATGAGTTCTCGTATTGACTGAAGTATCT
>NMRB01000402.1:211592-299152 GCA_002633025.1 Notospermus geniculatus
TCCACACAGCGTTCTTGCTCGCATCCACTCTTCATTCACCCACAATTCCTGCCATGACCGATATGATCTCGTGTTCCTCTGAATTGGCCAATGAGGACACTGAATCTGATCACGTGCTCGACGACCATGTTGCTTAGCTTCAGTGGGGCATGAAAATCAGCGGCAAGATATTTAGCCATTTTGCCCCGATACTGAGCTCACCAACAACATGGTTGTCTAGTTACAGCCATGCTAGACTACATCTATCAAAGAATCACTCACAACGCTGTCTCACGCAAAGAAAGCAGAAAAAAGTCGTCACGAAGCAATGGAACAAGATATGGGGACAGAGTTCACAAATCAACCAGAGAGCCTTAGTTATATCTGATTATGCAATCTGAATTATAGTTGAATTGTACCAAACAACAGGACCGAACTTGTGTGCGTCAATATGCATTCATACTCGACACAACATAAAGAGGTACACGGTAGGCCTACGTGGCATGTCAGTGTCTCTATGATGTGGTCTGCAAAAGCAGCTGAAAACGTATCTCTGGCATTTCTATGTGGTAGAGGCTTACAAAATTATTCGCAAGTAGGCATAATCAGGATGAGAAACATTGCAGACAACACACGTGCGAATTTAAGAAAGGAACGAAGTTAATAAAATGATTGGGCAAATACATGTGTGTGCAGGATATAATCGGCATGTCTCAGATGGATTCGTTACCTGATGGTTTTAGCTAATCTGTTCATGAAATCAAGATCACGTTGAGACAATGTTGAATTACCCAGTTGAGGTGCTGTTCCACGTAGAGTTTTCTCACCTAAGTTTACTCTCAGTAGAGTTGTTGCTTATTCCTAACAGTCCGCGACTCCTGACTGTCCGCGTGAATATATGTGACAAGGAGGAGCACCAACCTGCAGGCAATAGTCAACTGGCCGAAATGTGATCTCAGCATAATCCGTATTAAGAGACCAACAATGGTGAATTACCCATTGAGGGCTCACTCGGACGAGAAAACTCACACGTGGAGAAGCGACTAGCACCTCCATGTTTTGTCGACGAATGTTGTCTCGAATACGGCGATAGTAAGACGTGCTATAATACAGGCTAGAAATTAATAAAATATAGACTTTGACAGATACCCGACCAACGCAGTATTCATTGTGTAGAGATTTAAATTGTATATACAACTTCGATGTTGCTTCGCTTCAGAATACAATAACTTTAGTGGCGTTTTGCTTCAAAAGAGTAAGAAAAGACGTCAAACAGTTGCGAGGAAAGAAAACAGTTTTCACTTGCGAATGCCATGCATTGGAGGAAAAACACCACGGGTAACCTGAATCTGATAGGATTATGATAAAAAAAGGCGTGCGCTGCCAACAGTGATGAGCCATCCTTCGAGATTTTGGCATTTGATTCTTAAGTGCCCCAATCAAACAAGTGTACCGATATTTGGTCGTCGTTGTGGAAGTAGGTTGCAGGTGAAGAGTCACACCTTGGAGGAATTCCTCCAAGGTCACACTAAATCTAGAGGCAGCGGTCATCGCCCCAACAGGCCTAAATATAAAAATTAATGTCACCATATTCGCTTTCATCCCCACCGAATACATCTTAGCTACGAGATACAGCTCGCTTATTATATTTACATCGTATTATACATATGCCTTGATAAAAACAGATATATGCATAACATAGAGGGTAACACCCTGGTCAGTTAAATTAAGGAATCCACCTTTGACGTGATTGGTCGACCTCATCAGTGTCGTCCAATCAGAATCACTGCTACTGTATTGCCTGTTGTCTAGTATACTGATTATGACACCATATTTCTAAACCACGTATCATTGTTTGTAAAAACATTTCACTCTAAACCACGTATCATGTTTGAAAAATTCCACTTCTCTGCAACATTCTACAATCACGGGTGGTAACAGCAGTTTCAAGTTATACTACATACATTTAATTCAATCAGGGGCAGAGATCATCACAAAATCTTAAGGCGTCCATACACTGAATGACGAAAGTGGAAATTAATCACTACAATTGTCCGTTCCAAATTACTTTTTGTGGAAACTTTCCATGAATGTTAAATTTTTCTGACACTTTTGTGGAGTATTTCAACATGTCACCAGATCAAGTGCTGTCGAACTGACCACAGCTTCGACTATTATCGACTTTTGTCATTCAGTGTTTGGAGGCCTTTACGTCTACGAGTCGTTTAAAAAAAGGATTGAGGAACCTGGAGAACTATCGCTACTAGGAGCCGCTGGAGCAGTGCTAGTACGAGCATTGATGTCGCCCATGAGGACTAAATTTCCTTTTGATGAAAAGGCAACAATGTCCTGGTCAATTTTGTCCAGAACATCGTAGTCAAGTTCTATAGAGTATCTCGAGTGACTGTGCCTCCGTACGACCGCTTGCAGCGCCGCCCTGTCGGGACAAATAGATATGAAGGTTCCTCAATCTTTCACTCAAATACATGTAGGTAACGTTATTAACGCGTATTTTTTGATAGAAGACGCTTTTGTGTCTGATGATGAAACAATACTTGTAAAAACAGGCCCACATGTAATTATGAACATGGTGGTCAATAAAAAAGGTCCCCAGAACAAATACATGGACAGCAAAACATACAACAAAATGTTGTTCGGGGACATTTTTATTGTAACACCATGTATAACTTATTTGACCACTTTTGATATTGACTACCGTTATAGAACACCGATGAGAAAATCTGGAAGTTCTTTTTGTTAAACTGACATCAGCAACTTCACTAATGACTTGACATACGGCAGGGATCATGGAGCTAAGCTTGTTATATTTTCAGGACCATGCTGCTTACCTTAAAGTGGTAGAAGGATGACTTTCTTGGACTGTAGTCTTCAATGAGGTTTGTGCTCCCTGTCTGGAAAGATTTGACCCACACGGACAAGAGAACCATCGGCCGTTTGAATATTAAAGCAAATGCCTTGGAAAATACATGTACAAATCTGAACCGCATGTTATATACAAGTTGAAAAGTTATACTGAAAGACGGGCCTTTTAAAACAAGTCTATTACACTTCGAAACGCAAAGTTTTGATCACAAGTCAGAATTCAAAGCCCTGAATTATTTTATGTACATTATATACTGCTTAATATACTCCGACTCAAAGCAGTATTGTTCGACGCCATCTTTAATATACATTTGTAAGTTTACGTCGCCGCGGCGTCACGTCTTAAATACACACATACAAGCATCCAGTCTACTGTCTATACATATCAATAAAGTTATAGTCCTGTAATATCAATCAGATACACTGAATATAAATTATATGCGCATTCTACCATAAAAAGTGATGATAACTTTTAAATGTGACACATTCTATTGTTAACGTATGCTCCAGGTTTGTACACTGGGGCTATGAGCGTGGAACTAGTCTGTATCTTCAACCTGGTCCAATATGTCTTCTTGACCACAACTCTGTTTTATTTCGTAGTTCGTAGGATGGGTCTTTCCATCTTGCTTTTATATCAGGCATTTTGGACAATGTCAAATTCACATAATAAGCACATTATCAGTTTGTTAATGTGTACAATGATATCCTATTTACAAAACGTATCTCTCACACAGCATCGCAACCACAAGCAAACAATCAACACACTGATGTTTATATCGTTTGTATTTTACACCTCTTCCCTCGGTTCCTCACCATCCTCTGCAACCTTCAAATGAACCTTCTCCGAATCCACATCGTAATGCGCCTGCGTCGTCTTACCCCCCACGTTGCTTCCGTTTCGTTCGCGCATGGGCGATCGGTCGACGACCGTGTGTGTCGTATCGACAGTGGAGTACTGCGTCATGCTGCCGTTCAGTTTGCTATGCGTGTGACCAGAAAACAAGAAGGGCAGAACTTGCTTGAATTCCTTTCGGAAATTATCATTCATCCACGCATACAGGAAGGGGTTGTATATCGCTGAACTCATGGCGATTATATGCGATATGAAGAAAATCAGTTTAAGCCACGGCCATAACTCGATTTTAGGGTGGGCCTCCTGGGTCAGGAGAACAATATTCAAAGGCATCCAGCACCCGACGAATATAGCCACCATTGCTATCAACATTCTGTTTGTCCTTCGCTTACGACGAATCTCCATCTCTTCCTTTTCACGTGACTTATTTCCGCTTCCGATCTTAGCTTTCGCGCGCAGGCGCAACACGCAGGAAACTTTGCTGTAGCAGAAGGTTATGACACAACAGGGGACAACATACTGTAAGAAAAATAATGTAATAATGCAGAACTTTCTCGAGTTAATATCGGGCCAGTCTTCACCGCATTGTCTGTTTCCGTCCTTCTTGTCGACAGTAATCCTCCGGTAAATAGCCAATGGCAGAGACACGGAACAAGAAATGATCCAGATTGATATTATAAGTAACAAGCACAGCCATGTCTTCATCCGGGGCTTAAACGGGTACACTATCACAAAATATCTGTCGATGGCAATGGCGGTCGAGGTCAAGGTCGAAACAAAGACGCTGACCGCGAGAGACATAGGTATAATCTGGCACATGACCTCGCCAAAGGGCCAGTCGTCCAGGAACGCTGCGAGCGGTGTAAAAGGCACAGCTAAAAGACACATCATGATATCAGCACATCCGAGGTTTGTTATAAAAACATTTGTGATCGTCTGCATGGCTTTGTTCCGCGCAACGACAAAAACAACAAGACTGTTTCCAGTCACGCCGACGACGAAAATGACCACATAGAACGGTATAGTCATTGCCTTGATCCATTCTCCGATCGGCTCAACGTCTGTGCCATTCCGACTCGAATTATCATTCGCGAGTTCAATCGGAAGATACGTCAGATTCACCTCGGTGCCGTTATCGCTTTCACTGAAATTCGACATTTTGTCCGTGTGTGTAGTTATAAACGAGTTGTCAGCAGGGAAGCTGTTTGTTGTCCGTTTGGTGAGTGATTTTCATTCCGTCCACGGAGCTGGTGTATCTGCAACGAGAGAAAGAAATCATTTCTGAGTAATCTTCCAAAATGGTCTGTGTGTCCATTGATGACGTCGACGAGAGATACTCCTCCACGTGAGAGTTTCTCGCGAGAGTTGGCTCTCAGTGGGCAGTTCATCATTAGGGAGGTTTAGAAATCAAACGATAAACGTAAACGTTAACGATAACGTTATTTTTGTACCGAAATGCAATATAAAATCTGATTAACGTGTAGTATGAAAAAATACCTTGTCGTAAAGTTTACGTTTATTGTTTGATTTCTAAACCTCCGTAGTGTTGGTTTCCTTGCGGCTTACGCCTTGACTAGTGACACAAACGACCGCCCATAGTTTTCAACGGACGGTTTGTCCATAGAGAACCAACGTATCAAGAAAACTAGCAAGTAGAGGCGCACCTTCACCTGTACTTATACATGTACCTATCACCTTGGTGAACTATCCGATTAGAGACAAAGTTCAGGAAACTTGTCTGAGTGGTAAAAATACAGATTTTAGATATCATTGTGAAAATTCTCAATGCATGAAAGACGCCAGTCATTTGTTACCAATGGTTACCCAGCAAGAGAACAAGTCTGAACATTATAAGGAAGAATCGGAGTTTGAAAAAAAGGTTCTTATCGACGAGTAGTGCATTCAGCAGGCCATTAAAACATCCCTTAATCCATTCACTGTCTCCACTCACGTGAAAACCTCCCTGGAACCTTTTGCAACCATATTTTCTGGATCACTGACTTGGTTCATGTGATATGTTTGAGTTTAAATCAGTTGGGTATCTCATGACGAAGTTTAAGATTTCAATCGTTTGCACGGTGCGGTGGTGGACGTTTTTCGGTCGCTGTGAATGAGAAATTCATTCATGAAAGGGAATCTTTTCTGTCAGTTACAAAAAAACTCTGGATACGCTGATCTCTCCCTCCCCCTCCCCTCCCTACGATCCTGTGCGGTGGTTCTCGTTTCAAAGAATGTTCATGTGTCACATAGGCCTACTGATGGAACTGAGCGTTGTCCATGCACCGGGTCCCTAACATCAACAAATGTATTTCCGAGCCTTTGCCGCTGCCCGGCATGGCGATAGATCCTAGGCCCCAGGCAAATTAGAACAGACGTTGTCCAATCAATTAAAATTGCTTATATTTCATTGTATTAATGATTTCGTAGACTTTTTAAAGGAGGTTTCATGGCAACAGTCTGTGATCAGACGTAAGATGGTTGTTATCAACCCGCCCTGGATTCGGTATGTCGATGTGGCTTCTGTTGGCAAAATGTTTTTTTCAGAATTCTTTAACGTTGGCCCATAAACATACCACTGACGTTCAACTCGCTGTTGGTAATGCCAAATTCATTTCATTCACAGTATGTAAGCCAAATTTCACCGATGAAAATTCGCTTTAATCTCGTGCACCAACCATATGTTCGAGTGAAGTGAGATTTTTAATGATTGTTTGCCGAGTGTCGGCCGGGGCCCAATCTACCATTGATTTCTGACAATACAAAAACTCTAATCGTATGTGTATACAAGTGTATCAATGGGAATATCGATCACAGGAGTCTGCAAACAGAAATGAAAATTTTCAATGACGAAAGTCCACAATAGCCAGCGATGGAGATTTGACTTTAACAGCTTCATGGTTACAGGAAGTCCACTAATAACATCCATGAAATCGTCGATCGACATTCATGTTTTCATCAATAATAACTAAATTCTTTAGTGTACAATCATTTCAGTTTCATCCGCTGAGATTACGAAAGAGGTGCCCCTAATCACGGGTTCTCGGCACGTCAACTGACAATTACACATTTTGAAAGAAGCTAACGAGACCCGGTTGAAAAAACCGCTTTAGAAGAGATCGTTAGAGTCATTGGAGTCGTTGTCGAATGGTTCTGATGCAATCCGTAGGGAAGGTAACATCATCCTCAGGAAACTCGAATCGTTTGTACTTTACCTCAACCACCAGTGGTTTGTGTTAAAGCTAGTGGTTTATTCAGTCTTAACAAGATGTTGAAGCTTTCAGTGCCGGAACCTGTGATCGTTGTCGCCGACAGCTTGCAGCAGAAGACGTGCTGTTCTGAACCTAAAACTGCTTTCGACCACTGCAGTTTTTCTTCTGTGAAAACTGGTATAAGAGGCCGTTTCCTCTGCACAAATCCCCTCCGTCCACCCGCAGGCACGTACGAAAAATCCTCTTGTCTCACCACTAACTCACTGGTAGGAGATTTGAAGGACGAATTATACCCCAACCACCAGCAGGAGGAAAGCGCGATCGATGTTGACCTCGGGGTATAAGAAAAAGCTTTGCTGCACATTTTACCCTCGATTACACAATTGGTTTTAGTTTTTAACAATGTCGTTTTGTCAGGAAGCAGATACTAGGGAGGTTTAGAAATCAAACGGTAACGTAAACTTCACGACAACGTTATTTTTCATACTATACATTAAACCAGATTTTATATTGCATTTTCGGTACAAAAATAACGTTGTCGTTAAAGTTTACGTTTATCGTTTGATTTCTAAACCTCCCTAATGTTGATCGCTAACAGGAACGAGACCTCATCGAAGGTGGCAAACGGTTCTCTATGGTACACCTACAGATCTTTCCCCCCAAAATGGTGACCGACTAGTTTGAAAGGAATGGTAGTCCTCCTAGGAATGCAAGCGTCCGAGTTAGGTAGTTTGCAAATCTCTCGTTAGTGAGCGCCTCCATGACCGACATACGTCACCACATCCGGGACACCACAACAACACTCTTCAGCAGCGATAACCATTCATTTGGCGGCCGAATCATTCTTTTACGGATCAAATTAGTTGTCAATATCTGGTCTGCAAACGAGCCGACAGAATCGCCTTCAGCCTCATCAAATTCACATTGGATCGATCGCGACCGAGTCTTTGGACAATGAATGTTGTTAGCCGGTGAACAGGTGTTATTTTGTGTTGTTTTCACAGCGTAAATCATTCTCAGGATGGGCGAAATCATAGGATGTGCAGATCGTAACGACGCGGTGGGTGGACCATGCGCTGAAAAATGGTTGTTGAACATTGGCTAGATTACGATCATAAAATGGCGCTTGTTGGAGCCAGGCGTCTTTCCGGTCTCTTTGTCTACACACAAAACTTTACATGTAAACACATGAGATGACGTCAATATCCAATGAATGCTGACAGAGTATAGATTGGACGTTTCAACGGACTCGTGGTGACAGGACGCCGATACGCCATGATCCACCAGTTGCGCACAAGGCCAGTACACTAAAACTAGCTCCTCCAACTTATCATATCAAAAGTGTCAGTGTCATGTCTCCGATTCGAAGACATCAGCAGCCTGCTCGGTGGTCAGCAATCCGACCATCACCAACAGGAGAAGCTGGATTCCAACAATGCCAGACCTCACTCACCTTACATACAGCTGCGATTTGGTGTAAGTATATAAGGATGGAGTAACTTATAGAAGCTTTAAGATTTGTCGCTATTTTTGACAAGTGACGGTATCTGACGGAGTTCGACTTCTTTTGGCAGAAAGAAAGCAACACTCGCAGGATCCTTTCAGCGAAGCTAACGACAGCCGTCTTTTACAGTTTCATTCCCAAGTAAAGGTTAAGAACTTGGTTAAGAAGGTGACACCATGTGGCAAACGCGCCTCAAGATACCACGGGAATATCTAAAATGATTTGAAAGCGCCGTGAGGTGATTTGGTTCTGCAGGGAATTGATGAAAATGAAAAAGTTCATCAGAATTTTGATAAGTGGGTGTTAGGTTGTACCATAATCTAGAGATGGGTGACTCTTGTTACGATTGATCGATCTTAGAGTCTTTAATCTGATTAAAGGAGATCAGAAGATGAATAAAGTGAAGTTTCATCAATCAATCACAGAGAGAGAGTCGCTTATCCCGTCGAGGGAAGGAAGATAAATCTTGGAGCCACGATACGCGAAGGAACTTTCTACCAATGTGACAAGCTCGCGACAAGCAACGGGCACGACTTACTGGTCTATCCATGTTCAGTTAACTTCAATACAGTAGAGAATGCAATAACAAAGTAACCTAATAGCACCGAGGTGGACCAGCCTCAAAACTGACTCAGCCAGTCGGAGCAATGTTGAACGTCGATATGATAAAAACCACGTTTTTCCATTACATTTCCCGGGTTGCTAATTTAAATTTGCTCATGAAAAGAAATATCTTTCGCATACTTTTCAGATATTATACGATTCAAGCCGATTTTGAAAAAATCACGAGCATCTGATGCTCGTGATTTTTTCACATAAGATCCACAGGCGGTCGGGTATTTCGCTCCCTTCCGATCCGAAATCCTGCATCAAACAGGCGCATCCTGAAAGGTCAACGGTGGGCGAGGAGGCCAGATAGTATATCAGTCACGCTGAGACATACAATGCACAATTTGCACGGAAAAAAGACATTATGTTGTTGCAATATATGATTATACGCCATTTTGTTGTAAAAAGATCCTCCGCATTCATTCTTTCCTGAGGGATTCGTTTGATAACGTGACCGTACCTTTCCACGGGGATTTTTGAGCGCAGAGATTACGGAGTATTCTCACTGAATGCCAATTTTGTGACTGTAATTCTTCAATTGTAAACTCAATGTCCCAAACGAGAGCGGAAATCGGGTTACCCATTCTGTAGTTACAATGAGGAAGAGCAGCATCGCTGGCGAGTCATGTGACATGACGTCATCACCAGCAATCGGAAGCAGCCGATAGATTGGCTCAGTGATTGGTGGAGAGGCAACTGATTGCGCTTTTGTTACCACACTCGTTACTTTTACGCCATCTGACTGCACGACACGAGATTTTGCAGACTATCTTCCAGCAAGATCTTGTGATACGATAAACGAATCACATCAACAGCGAACTCGATCAATTTGCACCCAAGCCCCGCACATCCTGGACGATTGTTATAAAGATCAAATCAATTATTACGAGAAAAAAATAAATGCCCAACTCCTCGACTGAATTTGTATTGGACACATCAGAAAAAATTACCAACAAAATACATCAATAAATTACTCTGGTCGCCATTCATTTCACATCCAATAGGATCGTTCGTCCTGATTTACTGTGGGATACTTAGCGCGGCATTGTGCAGTTAATTCCCCTCGGGATCTGATTGGCTAATAAATGAGTTTTCGGATTCCCATCGCCGTTTGGTTCTATTACCTCAAACTGTCTGCTTGAGTTTCTTTGGGATTTGTAAACAACAAAATGTAATGTAAATCAATCATTTCATCAGGACATCGATAAAACAGACGACGTGGAAAATAGAAAAGGGATTTAGAAACACCTGGTTTAATAACATCATCCCATCCATTATTCCTGATATACATATTTGATACACCGCATCAAGGGGGCTTTTTGTTGACAAAGATGGAACATGTGGATTCATTCAGGTGAGCGATGAGAGATGATGCAGCGAAAAAAAAGAATTGAAGTAAGAAATCCGACGATTTTGTGCACACATAGACTGGAATTAAAATTTCAAATCATCGTTCCCTCAAGACGAAACATGACGGTCAATTTCCTTCCTTTATTTGCTCCACTGCCTTACTTAAGATTTTTATCGTAAAAAATCTAAATCTTCGATTCGTGAGCACAAAATACGACTCGAGTTTTATGGATGTTACGAAAACTTCGCCAGCAAAAACCAATAGCAGCAATAATGCATGACACAGCTCATTGCGTGATTATAATAGTAATGTGCCTCGCGAGAAATACCCGTTTTTATGATAAAAATAGGCTTTTGAGAATACTGTATGCCAATTTGGAAGAAATACGGGGGATAAGTGAGACATTATTACAGCAAAAACAGCAAACCTACGATAATGGTCCCATAATAAGCGTGGTTATTGTTCTAAGCGGGATCGGTTTTTAGACGCCATGTTTTTCTTTCTGTTATCGGAGAAAAGGACAATCTGCAGATGAAATTATACTGTCTCCTGGCGTATAATCTAAAAATGAACAACTAATGAAGAAGTTCCCGCCCATAGTGTCGGTGATGCAGACATTTGAATTCCTGATGATGACTTTTGCAGCCGGTCAAAGTACGACATGGCCGACCGACCCTCATCTAATCATCATCATCGCGTATCACGATTGATGACGCCCCCAACATCACTTTTTTTCTGTGTGTTTACCGATGCTGATCATGGAAGAGCAAACAACTCATTTTTCTCTGGTATCAAGGGAACAGTTTTGTGGGACACATTGACCATATCTGGTTTGTGGTTAAATTAGTCTGGAGCATGAAATCGCCTTGGCAATCCGTGGTATGGGTCCGCAGGGTCATTGTCTAGACAAAAGCCGGGAAATAATTGGAGGCCGGCAATGAACCTGGATCCCGAAGGAATTTTAAAAAAGACGACAGTATACATGGATGTGATTATTCCGCTGGTTTCGTTCCGCTGAAAGTTAAGCCACCGAACTCGAGCTTGTTGACGAGTAACTTCATACAAAGAGACTTGTGAGCAACCAGGCTTATTGTTACTTGTCCCCAGGCACTTTGCACACATCACCTTTTCTACTTCCAGAAAGATTGCCAGCTTTTGTTGAACTAAGCCATCGAAAAGATAATTCCTGTATCTAACAGAGCTTATCATTCTTCTTTGCCGACACAGGCCTACTTCCACACGTTTAGGCCTACTTTTGCTTGTCCTTTTTCTCGACGGTGGCTTTGTTCGGATAATGTTGCGAATTTCCCCCCAAAATTAGCATTTGGTAGAAGCTGATATAAAAAGGTACGGCTGTAAGCATCATCAGTTTCGTTCATCGGCAGCTTGACGAACAATGCTATTAACCCTCCATTAAGCTTGCCATTACTTCTAAAAGTCGAACACCGAAAAGGCCTACCACATAAGCTCTGGGGGATCGCT
Organism: Notospermus geniculatus; assembly: GCA_002633025.1. Classification (NCBI taxonomy): domain Eukaryota; kingdom Metazoa; phylum Nemertea; class Pilidiophora; order Heteronemertea; family Lineidae; genus Notospermus; species Notospermus geniculatus. The sequence continues at coordinate 223,466 of NMRB01000402.1, forward strand.
ACTTACGCGAAAATAAAAAGATAACCGCGACTCTTCGTCCCCGTCATTAGCGATGTACAGAAAAACTTGTTATTGTTGTCACAAATCCCTCGCACACAGGTCCTTTTCCATCATAGCCTGGAGTCGTCCATCTTGTGAGTTGTGAGAGTAACTTTTGCTGAACGCACCAATCATAAGTACAATGTACATGTACAATTGATTCCGTTTCTTAGATAACCAAGGATGAGAATGAATTCAGAAAATTATAAACCAAACTTGGGGTGAAAAAATAATGATTACTCCCGACAAACTTCGTCGATTTTCGTTTCGTTCCCGTAATTTCCGTTTCGGTCGAGTTCAACGTCAATGTAGAAGAGGTCTCATTGAGTATTCCCGTTGGTTTAGCCATACACTTATGATGAGGGACATTCCTACCGTGGCTTGGCTGTCAGTAACTTGGAGGGTCACATTACGCATTGACATTATAGTGTTTGAGAAACACTCCAAGTCGCGGATTGTGTGCTTGTTTAAACAAGTGGAAAGAGCAGTTGCAAACAGTGAGCAATGGGTAATGATGTGGTATGTTTACGTGAGGTCTGTTGATCCGAGTGCCCTTGGGATTGCGGAGGCGGTTTCCCCAGTTTTCGTCCTTAATTGGAGTAAATGTGCAACAGCCGATGAGAGCGCTCTTGAAGCGTTCGATTTGGTGGAAGATTTATGGGGTCACCGTCTGCTGTTATGGATTGATCAAAACAACAAGTCAACAACAACTTTTGCTGTTCAAAACTAACTTTTGTGGCTGAAATCACGGGGCGGCAAAGGGATCAAGTACAATTTTCTGATGTACAGGGAACAAAAAAACCCAAGCACGGATTATGCGACTTCAAAAACATGTTGCAGCGCCTCTGGAAAATTTAGCTTCAATTCCGATGTTTTTTCATCTATACCGATGCGTTTTTCACTAATTCATCAAACGGACGCATATCCTACTAGTCGATGGCTTATATGAGCTGTTAATTGAAATATTAACTGCCAATAAAAGGCGAATGTTGTAGTGATATTGGCGTCTGGATTCTCTCATCATGCCATGAGAACTGATTTAGTTTTTCCACCGACACAAATCATTATTGAAATTGACTCAATTCAATAACGTGAAGGCGAGGTAACCCTGAAGGAGGCTTATTAACTCGACATCTGTGAGAAGATTGAAAAAAGTGGTTATCACTTTCCGAAAAAATACCCCGATATTTTGTAGATTCATTAGTAATAACCTCAGAATGATACGCATGCGCTTAACTCATGCTACACTCTTCATGACTGCCTTCACTACTGTTTGAGACACGGAACTTGCCGGAAAATGCCGAGTTTTTAGAAGCGCTACGATAGAGCGACTTCCGGCAGATATCTGTGTTTCTTTAATCAGATCAGACGCATAATGCGTCTTTGTGTTGTCTGCTCATCATTACAGTGTTATCTCACGCATTCTAAGGAGGAAATGAGATGATTACTGAAGGTACCGCCGTCATCCTAATATTGAACAAACTACATTTTGTACTTGTCAGTCGAGGATTATGAATCGTAGATTTGCAATTTCATTTACGACCTGACCCGATGTGTCACGAGGCCATTCAAATGCAATTTCAAACCAAATTAGCATGACTGAAGGCAATTGTGATGAAATATCAATTTGCCAACTTTGTTTACCCCAAGATGCCTCAAGCGATTTAATACTAAACTCGCGATCGAACGTTGCTATGGAATTCATGAAGTATTCAAGTTGCACAAGTTTGCAGTTTCGAACGCTCAACTTATGCTGCTTTCNGGCTCTTGAAGCGTTCGATTTGGTGGAAGATTTATGGGGTCACCGTCTGCTGTTATGGATTGATCAAAACAACAAGTCAACAACAACTTTTGCTGTTCAAAACTAACTTTTGTGGCTGAAATCACGGGGCGGCAAAGGGATCAAGTACCTTTCCACTTGCGCTTACTCGATTAAAGTTGCCTGGCACAGAAGTGCATGAAAACCTACTTGGGCTGAGGTGTAAAAAAATCTATTTGCTTGTATTTCTAGATGAGAATGATTTCGTACCGCTCATCAAGGACTATGTCCCGTTGGTAAAGTCTGTTCAGTTGGAATGTGGCCTTTTCAAATTGATCAAGCGGGCAGATGCCAGTCCTACAAACGTCTTGTGACTGAGAAGACCTAGGCCTTATGTTCAACTTTCAGCGAACACCAGCTTTTTTGCATAAAGTTACAGATTTGATATTTGAATTTAAAGTTATAGATTTGATATTTGAATTTAAAGTTCTAGATTTGACATGAGAGGATTGGTATGGAATGACCTCGACTGTGAAAAGAAATTTGACTCATGGACTTCGAAAGAGCAGGGATCATGCACGAAGACGATGAACACCAGCGAATGACAGATGACACACCACTGGAACTGGATGACGGTCTTGAATGACAAGATGATTCAACAATCAGCATCCATCCTTCTGTGAATGCCGGTGAATTTTCTGATGTACTGGGAACAAAAAACCCAAGCACGGATTAGGCGACTTCAAACATGTTGCAGCGCCTCTGGAAAATTTAGCTTCAATTCCGATGTTTTTTCATCTATACCGATGCGTTTTTCACTAATTCATCAAACGGATGCATATCCTACTAGTCGATGGCTTATATGAGCTGTTAATTGAAATATTAACTGCCAATAAAAGGCGAATGTTGTAGTGATATTGGCGTCTGGATTCTCTCATCATGCCATGAGAACTGATTTAGTTTTTCCACCAACACAAATCGTTATTGAAATTGACTCAATTCAATAACGTGAAGACGAGGTAACCCTGAAGGAGGCTTATTAACTCGACATCAGTGAGAAGATTGAAAAAAATGGTTATCACGTTCCGAAAAAATACCCCGATATTTTGTAGATTCATTAGTAATAACCTCAGAATGATATTACGCATGCGCATAACTCATGCTACAGTCTAAATCACTGCCTTCATTGACACGGAACTTGCCGGAAAATGCCGAGTTTTTAGCGCTACGATAGAGCGACTTCCGGCAGATATCTGTGTTTCTTTAATCAGATCAGACGCATCATGCGTCTTTGTGTCGTCTGCTCATCATTACCTGTTATCTCACGCATTCTAAGGAGGAAATGAGATGATTACTGAAGGTACCGCCGTCATCCTAATATTGAACAAACTACATTTTGTACTTCAGTCGAGGATTATGAATCGTAGATTTGCAATTTCATTTACGACCTGACCCGATGTGTCACGAGGCCATTCAAATGCAATTTCAAACCAAATTAGCATGACTGAAGGCAATTGTGATGAAATATCAATTTGCCAACTTTGTTTACCCCAAGATGCCTCAAGCGATTTAATACTAAACTCGCGATCGAACGTTGCTAGGGAATTCACGAAGTATTCAAGTTGCACAAGTTTGCAGTTTCGAACGCTCAACTTATGCTGCTTTCCCGAAATCTTACTGAACTTCCACCCCTAACTACGTGCATGTCTCTTTATGGTAACAGGCGCTACCATTGGCTCATCCCAGTCACGGCACGATGATTGGCTTCTACACAATAAACAAGAAGTGTGATTGGTCGCATGAACAGACGATGTCATTGGTTGCATAAACTGACGCTGTCATTGGCTGCATAAACTGACGCTGTCATTGGCTGCATGAACTGACGCTGTCATTGGCTGCATGAACTGACGCTGTCATTGGCTGCATGCGACGCTGTCATTGGCTCTGGAAACTCACGCTGTCATTGGCAGCTTCAAAATGTGTCACTCTTGGAGAAGGACGATCGACGAATACTAGAATTGTTTCCTAGAATAACGAACACCCGAGTGATTTAAAAGAGGTATGAGGGTAAAATCAACAAAGTAAGGGAAAGCTTGGAAGTTCTACAACGTTTGGTAGGTGGGCGATTCGTCAGGAACAAATCGCAATGCAGCAGATGACAGAGTGTTCTTCTATTCTGATTGATGTGGTTGAAAGCAGTGAAGCCTGCCTTGTCTGCGGGAAGAACCGCCGCTACACTTGAATAGAAATCAATGAGGAAAAAAGGGATTCAAATTAAGCTGACAAGACAATCTGTGAATTTCTCACGCTAAAAACTCATGTCGTTCGACGCAAGTGGCAAAATTTTTCATTTTTGTTCATGGCTGAGATGCGCGGCCCCTTTATCGTTTAGCTCTATCTGGAGCTCGGTGATGGCCCACGCTTCCTAGGGAGATGACGAATTCTTATTCAAAGACATATAGAGATCATCTTACAAGCTCTAGGCCTGGATTGACTGCCGCAGCGGTTGTGATACCTGCACGTAGGTACACCATTACATGCACATTGACTGCTCATCGGAGGGAAGCAGGGCGATTGCGTACACCTCCCTTAGCGGCCACCTCTACCAGGAGGCCACCTTCCTACCAAGAACAGCAAAGTTCAGACCCATTATAAATCATTTTGACCTCTGTAATCAGGTCACCTTTCAATTAAGTCCAGAACTCAATCCCAAAGATGTCCGTAATAGAAAGGTTCGATTGCAATTTCTCACCAGAAGCTCAGAGCCACGCGTGCCAACACAGTCGATACTGTATCGTAATACCTGCTTATTTACTCGCCAACACCGCTGTGAAAGCTAGCAGACACTGATATTTGACATACCATTGTCAAATATTTAACGTATGTTTAGACCATTGATTTCATCAACTCGTAGTGTTTACATCAGTGCCCCATGTTTCAACAAGCGGATATTGACAATGGAAGCAGACGTATCGGAAACGTTTCTAGTGTTGGGCAGGAGAATGTATGTTTGGAACCGGAAGCTGTCTATGCACGGCGAAAACTACTTCCGGTGTATGAAAAACTGCATCGTGGCGTCCGGATTCCATCAAACCAGCATCAAGCAGGCCCACTTTGCTGAAAAACACACGGAAGGAGTACGATATATTGATTTAGTAGATGTGAGGGTGTTTAGAAATATAAGGTCTAGAAATACAAGGTTTAGAAATATAAATCTTTATTATACCTCCATGGTCTGTCGATGTCTGTTCATGGTCTTCATCAGCGTGTAACATTCCTGGGTATTGCACTTTGTGTACAACGATGTAACACCCCCAGAAATGAATAAGGATCTATATCCCTCGGATTAACCGTCTAAGAAACATCGGTACCCGATGATAGCTCGCCCACGAGAGTATTGATTATCTCCTCTCGGTTACTGACGCCTTCGCATACCATCAGCACAGTTCCAGAGGCAAGTTTTGTTCTATATTTTATGACAAACAAAAACACTCTGTAATTAGCAACTTCTCATGCTAATTGGTGCTTGCACACTCTTTCTAAAAGTCCAAGAAGGAGACAGGCTTGAACACTTCAAAGGGAGTTTTACCACTAGATGTTCAACTCGACAACTTGCTGCCGATAATTACAACGGAAATTGAAACCTCCATTGCCTGGGGATTGCTCTTTCTTTTACACTAATTACGGCGTTACATACAACTTTAATAGCATGGAAGAGCTGCAATGCTCCAAGCCTTAAAACACCCATGTACTGTATTGATTTGGGAAGCAGATCCGCCCAGGATCGGTTATTCTGTTAGAAAACCACTTCCAACCACTTGATGTATAATGCATAACTTGTGTGATTCTAATGGTGCAAATTGAAGCAGGTGATCGCCTTCTGTACATTGATGTAGCCCGCATGTAATTTGACAGATGTCGGAAATTTATAACTAGTTAAAAGCAAAACGTGAATGCTGCCGTCAACTTGGTGTAACTGCCCCTGTAGCTTATATTCGCACTTATGAGAACTTCTGAATGGAATCCATGGTGATGGCAACACGAGTTGGTTACAGCCAAAAAGACTTTGCAAATAGATTTCCCATTTGCGAACAAGGCAACCACAGAAAGCTTTTCACACTCCATCAGGGTTCACAACTTGTATTAAAGACATGTAGCCCTTGGACAACCACTTCCATTACACAGATTGCTGACGAATCAGTGGCCTCGCGATGCTTTAATTAAAAGCAGGAAGTCTAATCACGGTCACCACAGGGGATTCTTTCAAGAAGAACGACCGAAGTTAAACTCTTGGGTCAAATTAAATTCCATGAAAGTTTCGTCCGAGACAAAGGCGGCCAATTGATGGTCTTGATTCAGACATAAAACTTTTTTTTTCCAATCGCCACGATGGTGCTTTCGACTGACAACACAACTTTGAAACTTTGAATTAGGATATCCCCCTTCGGCATTAAAGACGCTTATCCTGATTCAAACTGTTCAGACCATCATTCACGACTTACGTTCTGTAATGTGGCACTGACTCTGGGTTCATTTGCGGGGCTATAAAACCGTTTGTTACAACTGTCAAAAAGTTGGCTGATTGCATTCATCCTCCCATAGCAGGGCTTTGGTCTCGCTCCTCTTTATACACTCGCACACAACGTATGTGTTTGTGGATGAAGAGGAGCGAGATAAGACCCCTGATGTGGGAGGATGATTGCATTATACTAAAATCGGTACCATTTTCATGAAACACTCAAGACAAGACTGACTAGAACGCAAAGTCGATGGCTTCATCACAGTATATCGTCATGTAACCGCAAATCCACCATCCTTCACGCCTTCAGCAACGCTGATTTTATTCATAATTCATTATTCATGTAATGCTGACCTTTATATCGTAATTTGTCACCAAATAAAAAGGTTCTGCCTGGTGATGAATCGTTGAACATTGCTATGGACTACAATTTGATTACCACCCACTGCATTTTTAATTGAAGGTCATGGACGCAATTCAGGAGGTAATTACTGGACGGCCTTGAGCTTTATAAGCTTGTAACACACATACGGATGTCGCAGTGAGATTACCCCTGACAGCCATGTCTTTCAGCTAAAATCTCATCTCAGAGAGTTCTATATCCACGACGACACGGCTCCCATACGAGAGATAGGAAGTGTGTCTGCAGACACGACTTCCAATCTCACAGACACGTATTTGTATGCGTGCTCCCAGCTTGGATAAGAGAAAGTTGAATACACGGATCGGAAATCACCGAGCACGGAAGGAAAGATTTCGACCCAAAGGATTTCATCTCGGCCGAGGCGAAAGCAGTGTCAGATGATAATATAGCCGTATAATCTCTTGGGGAACGGTTTATGTTGTCGTCAGCAACATTACGCCGGTTCCATACAGCACTGGTGACATTCTGACGGCCCCAACGTCAGCTTGATTTGGTACAGAGATAGCTTCTACAACTGTAAGCCGAAGATTTCACACGCACGGCCCCTGACGTCATTATGGTATGAAGAGGCAGTCGATGGCTGGTATTCATAAAACTTAGCAAATGCTTTCACTTAAGATTTGCACAGCAGTGTCCAATGTAAATGTACAACAAAATTTAAAGTAAAAGCATTTCCTAGCTTTTATAAATATCAGCCAAAATAAAGTTTTCGCAAAGCCCCCAAACGCCAACGCGAACACCTATTCATTTGTTGGGTGATCTCTTCGTGGCATCGAACAATGGGGTTGGCGTTCGCGTTGGCGTTTCGGGGGTTTGTGAAAAATAGAGAGTTTTCGCAAAGCCCCCGAAACGCCAACGCGAACGCCAAACCCACTGTTCGATGCCACGAAGAGAGCACCGAACAAAAGGATAGACTTTCGCGTTGGCGTTTCGGGGGCTTTGCGAAAACTATATACTCCCTATTATCCTTTTGGACAAGACACAATTCCTCCACCATCGGCTATCGCGAAATTTTCTTGTTAAACCGATCCCAGCACATTATTCGTTCGTCTATTGCCAGCTTTACTAAGGAAACTCGACCGGTCATGAACCCCGTACATTTCAACAAATTTCCATTTGACCCTGGACAGTATCGTCGCTTGGCGCCCTCACGTTTCATTTTGCAATAATTTACCAAGTGACCCTTTGAGTGCACTTAAACATGACAGGTTTCGTCCCTCGTGATAATATACCGGTCTCTCAAGAGAATTCTTCCTGGGCTTGCGGACATTGGCCACTTCACTGGACACTTAGTGTCATCAGAGCCGAACATAATGAACCACTGGTTGTCAACAAGTGTTAACTCATTCTTACATACCTGTACAATTACTGTTGATTCTCTATAAGTGGAATCTGTAAAGAGAAATGACATCAAAACGTTAATTTGGAAGATACGATTTTGTCTGACGACCACCCATCAGATCCTTTGCTCTTCACGCATCCTCGCAAGAACGCAGGCTGTGACATCATTCATCACGAGAGTTGGCAGTACTAGATGGCTGGTGTTCGATACGAGTGGTTGAGGCCGGTGGAAAAGGAAAAAAAGAACAAAAAATCCAAACAAAAAACAGGCAATGTAAAATATCATGATTCGCTGCGCAGGCCGAAGGTGGAGTCGAACCTGCGACCTTCTGCGCCAGATACCGACAACCTGGCTTTTAAAGCCACCCAGGAAACGTCCGCGTTACTACAATGGCCTAGCTACTTAGAAATCAGACATCAGCTGGCAGGACCCGGGTCCAAGCACTCCATGCACTCGTACTTTTTTCTTCGACACCTATGTGATCGAATATCATTTACATAGCGACGCCTTCTTCAATTCACTATCAACAACGTTCAATAACTCGGCGCCTGATTTAACACCACTGGGGCAACCGAAAAATACACTTTTGATTTGCAGCTATGATAGTAAGAGGTTCAGAGCGTCAGAAGTGTCGGGCATTCTAACCATTTCCTCTTAAATCTCGTAACATAGCTCGGCAACAATTTACTCTTGTTGCTGTTCAAATGTGCAATGTCCACATGGACTCGACAGCGCTGCTGCCGCGAAATCAGCGGGAAATAATTGATATTATTGACAGACCGTCCTCAATGTAGACTCATATCATTTGCCGATGGTAGATCAATACTCTTCAAAGTAATAAATTGACGCCGGCAAACATGATTGAGGCATCTCCGTTGATCAGCTGACAAACTATTGACGTGTCTGTCGGTGATGAAACCACTAATTTCGGGGGTGAGCCCGATGTGGTTTATCTGTATACAATGTGTGTAGATCTGGAGAAACGCTTCAGGGAAGTGGGGTCGGGGAAATCAAGGGGGAACCCGATACGACAGCCGTCAGAAAAAGTACTTACGGGTCACTGATCAGATCATACTAGAACTGTCATCGAGATTTATGTTGGTTGATATGTGCTGTAATAGTGATCGTGTTACAGTGTTATGCATGAGACACACTCGAGGAAGGTTTTAGGACAAAATATCGAGCGCTGGGAGTCGGACAGGAAGGAAAATGTCCCTCAGGATGTCGTTGCGTGGCTGTCATGGTGAAGTGACGGCCGACCTTGCCCTCCATTCATGACCAGATCAACATATCGCCAAAGACAAGATATAACCACAGAAGTCGAGCTACGGTACAAGCTGACGAAACCCAAACCAAGCCCCATCATTTTGTAGCCAACTCCACACAACTTCCTAAAACCTGAATTCGACGAGCAGGGATGGCGGGATTACGTTGTCGTCGTCGTCTTCACGGTTGTGTCACAAGGGAATCTTGAAATTGACAGGCTCGGAAAAAATCGTTGGTCAATTACAGGGAGATTGTCGAGGGGAATTAAGTTTAAGCCGACAGGCCTTCGATCATTCAAACAATCAGATATATCATTAAGAAAACAGATCGGAGTATTTGCCACGAGTGGCTACTCAATACGGACAGTTATTGAATGATTGAGTGACTGAGTCAATTTTAACGACCTCTGGCCACCATGTCACTCCATGATGCCACTCTGAGGAAACGACGACTTTCAAATTCACGTCACGGACTCTCGCATAACTTTTTATCCCACCAGGGCGGCGCTGTGAGCAAAGCAATGCAATGACGTCGCGTCACGACGTCCTTGACGCAGTGCAACGTGGACGAGGCGTCAAAAAAGAGGTACACAACGTACAACCGCTCACAGCGCCACCAAGTGGCACTAGTTCTGCAGGTTCCTCATTCTGATATTTCACAAATCCCAAAATGCACCGCGCGTTGGGGGACATCCGGTCGGTTGCCAAGCAAGCTGTCATGGCTACAGCCTAAAACCTGGTTCCGCCACGTGAGGTTGTTCACGTGACGTCACAAAATGACGCAACGTCACACATCAACACAGCGTTTTTGACGTTGTCGGCATTCATCGGACCTCTTCTACACTGTTCTACAGCAAACCGTAGGGTCGATTCGCTTTGTTTTCAACACGGTTTTCACACCAGACCAACTACTTATGCTCAGAAACTGTGAGAGGTAAAGTGATTTGTTGAGGTGCATGCTCCCAGTGGTCTGTACGGGCCGCTGAATGTTCGAACCGAGAACAAGATGGCCGCCTCCATGGCTTCATTTTGACGGCGGCCGTGTCACGTACCTGCTCCGGATGTTCCCCATCGCGCAATGAATTGTGGGATGTGGGAATGAACTGAATTTACAGTATGTGCAAGCTACGGGGAATGACAACATGTCGGTTGGAAAATAATGCTTTTTTTTCTTCATATAGCCGTATCGTTTGGCTCAAGTTGTCTTACAGGCTCCAATCCACCCATTCATCGAACTAAACATCACTGGAACTCCTGGTAAACTTCTTCTATTCAGATTCTTCCTGAACAATCCCAATATCGACATCAGCAATTTATCACAAAGGAAAGGAAACCTTCCCATTGTCTATCATAATGATACATCCTTGAAGTGTTAACTAAATACGCAGAATATGAGCTAAATATGTAAGATGTAGATATGAGTGAGAACCAGCAGCATAGGATCCGATACTGAATAGATTATCAATAGACATCACAATAACAAAATATTCCCTGCCAAATATAGGGAAAACTTTGCCAGTCTCAGCTGAATAAATCATTTCATTGAACGCCTACTTCTCTTTTTGTTCAAGCCAAACAAAATATCCTAAAGTTGTTAGTTTTTTCAGATTAAAGATGCGATGTTCTGGTTGCTTCATTTGGAATTCAACAACGATAGTAAGATTTAATCAAAAGATAGAACTGTTTTTTACAAAACATACTTAAGACGCTTTTTTACTTCAATGTGTAAATTAAACATGGTGCAATTGACAGCACCATAAACGAATGAATACCATTGATTTGCTCTGTCTGTTTTTAACGTCTTCAGGAAGCGCTGCCCAAGGCCGGGTTTACATAGAGGTATACGGCATACGGACACGCGGGCGAACAAAGGTTTCATGGACATGAACCCTTTGTGTGGCCATTGTTTGCCAGTGTGTCCGTAAACCGTATACCTCTATGTAAACCCGGCCTAACGGGAAAAAGTCAAGCGGGTTCCACATTGCAGCTAGCTTGCCAGAGTAGCCGTATGTATCACAAACTCGTACACCTGTCACCATGGAACCGACTCTAGTCCGAAAATGTACGAGATGTTGACAGTTTTAACTGTTAAAACATGCCGTATGCCGTATACCTCCTGAAGACGTTAAAAAACAGAGCAAGGCAATGGTATTCGTTTATGGTGCTGTCAATTACACCATGTTTAATTTACACATTGAAGTAAAAACGCGTCTATTTCTTTAAGTATGTTTTGTAAAAAACAGTTCTATCTATCTATGTTAAGATAGACTATCTATGTTAAGATTGACTTCTTGCTTATTATCATTCTGTGTGTCAATTTTGTGCTTTTCTGTATCTTGGATTTATCTATGTTAAAACATAGACATAACAGAATACACAGTTAACATAGTCAACTATCTAGACAACCAGAGGCCTACCTTTAAAATGTTATTCGTTTTGTTTACCAACAGACATATTGTTACAAAATGCATCTACTGTTGACATGTCGTTGTTGTCCCATGAATGGATGAATATGTTATTTGGAGAACGCGTTTAAACTTCTAAATCATCTTACACACTTAGAGGAATGAACAGTTCACCTTGCTCTAGGCTGCTACAGTGTTTGTGATTATTTTCCCGATAACATTGGAAATAGATTTAAAGTAACAGTTACAGTGAGGAAATTACCGATGTGCCGCAGGCGTCCGCATAGTAATTTTCACACGTTTACAGTTTGGACTAAATCAACGCCTACAGAGACACATTCAACCGAAAATACAGTTGGTTTATAGTTTAAAATGTGTTGAACGGAAGGAAGTAGCCGGAACGGAAGGAAGTTACTGTAAAGCAAGATAATTTCGCGGCTGGGAATTTTCGCGAATCAAGAATTATAGACATATTCGCGGCAGGATATTTTCGCGAGTCTCTGCCATTTTTTTCAGTTTGTATTCACGGACCGTATTTATGACTTGCGTGTACTCATATTCGCGACAGGAAATTTTCGCGACTCGTACACTCTCGCGAAATTCGCGAAAATTTCCTGCACGCGAAATTTTCCTGCTTTACAGTAATTCTTAACTCGCAGTTTGCTCTCTTGGAAGTCATTGCACCGGCCAAACAAACATACCGGTAATCACAGAATCTGGCGCCGGGCCTAATTTTATTTCCCCACATCATGAGTTGAAAGATCTAGCTCAGCCATTTTGCAACATGGAACGGAAAACCTTGGAATATCATATCGGTTTCTTGGTGTGCTCATGAAATATCGAATTTCTCTTTGGTGCTTTTAATGAATTCCTCGTGTAACTTTCAGATTGTAAGATTTACCATGACATAATTGACGAATCCACCAGTAGTTGCCATGACAAATTGCTTTAATTGCAGCCGTTAAATAATTTATCCGCAATATAAATCAAAACATTCTATGCTTTGATCTTATAAATCTTTCACTGCCTCCCGGCAATTATCCTAGTGATCATCATGTCTTAGTAATCCACGCATAAATGCTATTGTTGCGATTTTATTATTCTAGAAAGCGCTATTCAACGTCATCAGGATATCCCAAGCCATTACATGGCCATGAACCTTATGATCATTTCCGTTTGATGTTCTGAGGTATTCCGGCGTTGCCGGGCAACACCGGAAGTGAGGTCTCCTCGAATGCATCTTTGTTGGGACAATAAAGTTTCTGATATCAAACATTTTCTCTCCGAGATTTGACTGACTTCTTCAGGCGTTTGGCATGAAGAATTGACTGATCAATATCACAGTTAATATTTTCATTCCTTGATTGGGTCACCAGATGCGAGTTTCAGACAATATTTTGGAACATGGCCATGGGCGCAGACATATTGGTTTCAAAACGAGGCTGTATCTTCCAGACTGATACTCTAACCATAATAATCTTGAAATATTGACTGTTGACTTTTTTTGTGTTCTGATCTGTATTGAGTTAAGTGACTTCGGAGAGAATCCCAACTATTCGCCTTCCCTTGTTGTGTACAACGACACTCTCACTAACTCCACCGATCAGAGCGCATCAAATTCCTTCAGCGTGTATCAGTCAGTTTATGTTTGTTTACAGAGTATAAAGTAAACAAACACTAATGCTTCAAAACACTCCTGGAACAACAAAAACCCCAGGCAACAATAACATGCAAAGGATTTCATTGAATGATACAGATAAATGGTTTCGATGTTTGAAATTTTGATGAAATAGTCTAAGGTTCTGTTGTGGAAGAAGAACAAAAATATCTCTAACATTTACAAATTCCTGCCTCGATGCCAAAGGCGAAGTTGATGCGTTAAGGTCACGTGGAGGATGACGTCATGGAAACTCGGCCGTCGATGGACGAATGTCCAATCACACAACTAGCGTGTTCGGAAAGCTTCCTCGGGGAGGCTCGGGGAAGCGGGAGAGCGTTCGGTAAGGTATTTGGAAGACTGCCAAGGCTTCCTCGAGCCTGGCCGAAGTGAGCGACTCGCCGAGTCGCTCACTTGGGGAAACTCCCGGCATGCATTTCGTTTTCTTTCCAATCCGACATGCTGATTGGCTAAACGTGGAACATTTCACGCCTGCAACCCACAGTAGTACCTTTCCCCGAGGAAGGGCAAATATCGTTCGGAAATTCGCCTTTACTGGGCATGCTCACATTCCCCGAAGCTCGGGGAAGAAATTTCCTCGGGGAAGCTTTCCGAACACGGCCTAAGAAACAAGGTGATCGTGCATAAATTATGGACGGGAAGTTTCGGAGGACGGAAAAGTCAGCCATAAAACATCCATTACAGCGCCTTCCACCCGTTGCTTCGATATTTTTGTATGTATCTCTTTGTTACCGCCAAATAGCCAGGGGTCTTTGCCGATAAAATACTCAACACATTATCAGCTTTCCTTCTTCATTGTGTCAGCACTCCGCGGAGAATGGTATCTACAGACCTCATGGGGTGTCAAAATAATACGTCTCAATGGACGATGCTGTTAGTCGACTGGGTTTATAACTCGGGAGGATACATTTTCCTACTAATGGTAGTTATCTGTTATTTTTTGGTGAATATTAGTAAATTGCATGATGACGTATTTGCCACTAAAAGGCATGATTAATCAACAATATGTGATAAGTAAAGAGAATATGAGATAAAAGGAAACAGTCTGCAGCCTTTAGGATGTGATTTAGAAGTAATTATGACTTGTGATGAATAATAGAACAAGACGAATCAAGAACTTTCTTTATCACCCATGTTCATTTCAGTTCATCACGGACGGATTCGTCGTCTTAAAGAGAACTTTTGGAACTTTTCTCTTTAGGAATTTGCTGCCTCTCACAGGTCGGTCTTTAAGATTCACGACAGAATCTGTCGAATGGCTCGCCTGACCAGCCAGGCCAGACAAGGCAGTCGTCAAGACATCCTCTTGATTATGATCTATCAGCCCTGTAACACTAATCTGTCCATGCACTCGCTTGCTTGATACATTCTTGTACGAGAGAAATTAACAATGTTTGCATAGTTTGAAGCTACATGAGCCTCTTCGTCTGTGAAGTGAAATTCAAAGTTGAGGTAACCCGTGGAGACAAATCTAAGTCAGCAACTTCACTGAAAAACTCTGCTTCATCAAAATGACGAACTTAGGTTCGTTTTCCATTATCACCAAACTGAGTACATGTATCTAAATTTATCAAAATGACAAGTCCGCGTTCGTCATTTTGACGAACACTTGACGAACATAAACAAGGGTTCATCAAAATGACGAACGTGGACTTGTCATTTTGAAGAATTTAGATATTCAGTTTGGTGATATGGAAAACGAACCTAAGTTCGTCATTTTGATGAAGCAGAGTTTTTCAGTGTTCCTTTTAATGGCCGCCAGGGGGCGGAGACACACTATTGTTTAATATCCAATCCACCGTTAAGATTTTCCATCACTTTTCTGGGCCCCTCTGGTTGTTTGTACCTTTGTCTGTAAGTGCGATACTTCTTAAGAAACTTTCAACTATTCCTTTATTCGTTTAGAAAGTCCCTTGGAACTTTCTTCGCATTTCCCCTGAACCTATTGTGATGATAAAACCATTAATAACTTTAGGTACAATTTATTGTATGATGACTAAATCAGATGTCTAGTATTTCTGTGGAATACAAACATAAATCTCTGCCACAATCCTCTTGGTGAAGAAACACACCTGGAGCTATTCAATTTTTCCCAGGCCTAATGTAGTATAACAATAACCATTCATAGATATCTTAAGGCATATTTACTCTTCATCAGTACCAGTATCCAGTTTTCCAATCTCACGGAAGGAACAAGGCCTCAAAACGATATTTTTTTCGACTTTTCCCATTGCTTACTGCACATTTCTCCCAACACAAAGAACACGCCGGTAGATAGATATTGATAATATCAGTTGTGCTTTTGTGACGATAGGCCTGGTTCCGTCAGCTCCTGGGATTACCATGGCGACAAGGAGCCCTTTCCGGCAAGGCCCACGATTCGCCGGTCACATGACCTACCCAGGCCGAGGGTTTACTGCAACTTGCTTCATTTGCAATATGTCTACACAAATTCAACGACGGCGTCATCTTGAATTCTGTGCTTCTTGAGGGGCAAAAGTAATGACGCCAAATTCTGTGACCAATCCATTCACCGAAGATAACCGGGTGCGGCTCAGAAACTGACTGAAACTTTTGTATGTAGCCCATGCGAAGAGTTTGAAGGCGTACAGGAGGAGAAAGCCCAATGAATGTCCTCAATACAAAGGTCAGGCATTGTCAACGGTTTTGATGAGGGTTCGGTTGGGGTCATAATCTCCTTCACAAAGGCTTAATCCAGTAGAACAATAGCGCCCGGACTTTGATTCCGGGGGAGGGGCTTTTTACGCGTTCCAACGGGCTTTGTGTCAATGCGCCAGAGAAGTGGGTGGAATAACCACTAACAAGACTGTTGTATGTAAGATGTAACGAAGAAGATACCGAAAATATCCCATCGATTAATTGATATTTAAGTTCATTCATTATGTATTATGGTCGATCAGATATGTTTTAAAATAGCAGGGTTCAACATCCCTGCGTATACTTTCTTTGTTATCGCTTCATACGAATCCAATAAATATTTCTCAACAACTGACATGGCCGCGGGGAACATTTTCGAAAGATTCATTTCAATGGTATTCTTCTTAGTGGCTTTTCTCTTGGATTAAAATGGATGCATATGTTGGTTTCATTTTGTATTTTGTTTCTGAATATTTGAAAACACCGCGAAGCAGTCTTTTGTTGGTACAGTGCAAAGCGAAGAACTTAGTGGACAAATCATGGATTCCTGAAAAGAGGATTTTCTGCAAAACACCGGTTTCTGAGCTGCTTATTTTGGAGCCTAGCTGGGATCATGTGAGCAACCGCGGGCAAGGCTTTTTCGCTCACTGCAGTCAAGGGTATAACTTCGTTTGAAAGCGACTGGGCTACCACGAAAGAGAAGTCGACAGATGTCTCCCAGATTCCCCCAGCGTAAACAGCGTCTGGTGAACAAAACCATCTAAATCTTTCTGTCTAGACTTTTCTAAACAAACCAAAAACGTTTTGCAGGTTAGAGGCTTGAAATACATTAGTACACAAACTAAGTTGGAAGCCATTTTAATTTCTCGTTGGTCGCTAAGCAACGGCACAAACACGATGAATATTCGAGTATTTGCCGCGCAAACGTTTCGAGGGCATTTCGTAGTAAATGAGACCTTCTGTATCAATCGATGGAAGGAAAGTATGACCGTTTTCTGACATATTAATGACTCCTAAACAGGATCACCCGCGGGGGAGTCACGTGTGAAATGTCATTGTGATCGATAAAAGTGTAGTACTACAGGCATTTAGAGGGCGAGAAAGAGAGGGATTGGCCTCACGTTTACTCATTCACTCGACGTAAATTTGTAAATTTCAAACCCACGTTCTTCAAGTGCAAGTTTCAGTAGAACAGGAGCAATAGTGCATTATGCATCATCCTTTTCGTTGGGGTTCACAGCGAAAAACACCTCGCCAGACTGACGAAATGGGAAGTAGGTTGCACACTGTAATCAATGAAAGCTACAGGTCTGGAGCAAGGAAGTTTTTATCTGAGACCAGTGTCCCTGTCAATTTCAGCACAGATCAAAGGCATGTATAGCGAAGCCAATCTGTTCTTGGTCAGGATAGTAGCATGATCAACCCACACGTGCTGAGAAAAAACCTCCAAAACATATCGCCTGCATCATACTGTTGAAACAAAGCCAGCCTTTCATACAGAGTTTAAAGGCTTTAAAGTGAACACTGAGCCTTTGATATGGAAACCATAATGTATCGAAAATCGCATTTGAGAAAAAAATGTCTGCAACGATATTAGCCAGTGCTTCTTGTAATGTAGGCAACGTGGATGTACATGTTCATTTAGAGACCATGGTCCCTGCTATTTGCCGCTTTTTCAGATTTTCGCAATATTTGTAATCTTTCAGTTTGTAACTTACCACCCCGATTCTTGGGAATGAGAAAATCCAACAACACCAACATCATGTCACTATAGATGAGTTTCGCGAGCAGCCATCTTGCCAAAATTAGGTCATCACCATGGTAATTTTCTTCCAGAGTGGCAGATGATTGGTTCTCCCATCCCCCCTTGAAGATGACCTAATTTTGGCAAGATGGCTGCTAGCGAATCTCATCTATCCTTGTATACACAAGACTTCCACGTAGACGTAGGCCTAGTTCTATTCGTTCACGACAGAAGCGGTCTCACCGCCAAAACCCATTCAAACTGCTAAATACATGGATGTTACGTAATGGGATAGTGCGACCATGTGGCCGAACAAACACGAGTGTGACGACGACTATGTTCAACGTTTGATTCAAGTCTTCGTTCGGTAGCCGAATGAGCGAAAATTGACACCGAATCCCACCTCTTCGACGTAACGACAGTCTGCCGGTAATGATGTTCATTGCCATGTATCAGATTGCCTAAAAACCATTTGCATAATCTGATGACAATTTGCTTTGCCGACGATCAATTTTAGTTCCATGCAGGAAAATGCTTCAGTTGTCAAGAAACGGTAAACTGGTAAATGAAAGAATGGTCGAGGCATTACGTGTCATGAGTACCACAAGCAAGTTTTTTTTCGCTGTTAGCAGCGAACAACGATCTAACCACTCTTTTAATCAAGTGGTCTTGGTGTAGACATCCTGAGGTCATCAGTGGTTCTCAGCGCTCGCTTCCTACGTCATCACGAACTGACGTGTAGGGAGCGAGCGCTGAAAACCCCCCGATTACCTCAGGATGCAGGTACACCCTTAGTCAAAAGTAAATAGACAGCTACTAAATTCAATATTTCTTTTAATATTAATGAAACGCATTTTTTCTTTTTATACTCACTCATAACAACTGCTTCGGCACCTCTTTCCACCGAAATGACCCAGGTATACAGTTATACAGGTATACACTTTTTTTGATGAAAATTCAAACTTTCACCAAAAAATCAGTTCAAAGGACAGCAAAATAATTTTGGTGTAAAAAGGTGCCAAAGCAATTGTTATCAATGGAAATAAAAAGAAAAACTGTGCCTCGCTGCTATATTAGGAAATATTGAATTTAGTAGCTGTCTATTTACTTTTGACTAAGGGTGCATGTAGAATGCAATTCGATACTCAATCTGGCAGAATACTCATACGGTGGCATGAGTTTGTTGCCGCTCATTCGCTGGTATTCGCTGAATCCTAGAAACAAGAGTATTTTCTCGCGTCGAAAGCAACGCACGAAAAGCCATTGATGACAAGGACGCAAACTTTCAACAAAAGAAACTTTCCCCACGACGTTATACTTATATAGCATATTTTCCTCTTGGTCTTCCAGATAGAACGGGTAAATCTTTCCTCTCGGAAGATTAGCATTGAGAGCTAGAAACACAACACCTCAAGATATAAAACCTTTCTAGCGGAAATCATCGTCAATGTCTTTTCAGTGGAAAATTGCGTGGTTAAACTTGCCCACAGGGAAGCGACTGACTGTTAAGTAAAGTGAAATCGACAAGTGCTACGGGGAGGTAATCCGTTGTATTCTGTAACACCAGCACGGAAGACCTGTTCTAGGCTCACAAGCAGCTGCAATAGCCAAGGGCTCTAACTTTATCGCTTCCCAGTAAAGCTTAGCGAACTCTGCTTCGGTTACTTTGCCATTAGCTGCCTAATACTCATAGTTTGCCTTTTATTGAAAAGTTTTTCAATTTAACATACGTTCTTGCCCTCGAGCAGCTACAGTGGGATTGTTTCGTAAACAAGAAGACGATCCCGTTTTGGTATGAAGGTAACGGCGGTGAATGCTGCAGTGACGTTTTGCAACAGAAGTCAGCTTACCCTCGCATCACACGGTGAAGCTAATCTAGGCCTACTACACGAAATCAAGCTTCCTTTGGCGTCACGTACGGCCACATCCCTTCATTCCTAAAATTGATAAGCGACTGTGCAACATTTCCTCGCCTCGAAACCAAATTTCCATTTTTCCAGACATGTTGAAGGAGATTATCTCTCTGGAACAGATCATTTCTCCAAGACAGAATCGATTCTCACAGGTTATTCTCCAATTTTGATTGGTTCAAATATTCGACATGCTCTCAGCGTTATCTGTCGCGAACACGGCTCAGTCTGTGAACATCGCTGAATGGCACCCGTCATTCACTCCTTGTAGACATGTGTGCTGCTAATTCGACAAGACAAGCATGAAGCCGTGAATTATTTTCGTTTTTAATCAATTCATTCGCTTTTCATCAATCAAATAGCAGTGCTGTTAGCAATCAGCAGAAATAATTGACTGCGTATTGAATACTGGTGATGGTTGAACGCCTGGTACAGCACCATCCAAATGGAAACAGACAGCGCTTATCTGATGGTCTTTTCTATAAGCCGACGACAGCAGATTAACTATTTGTACGTAATTGAGTGATTGATTGACTGATCGATCGATCGATCGATCGATTGATTGATGGAAGAGGTTGACTGTGCAATTAAAGAGTTAAGACACCTTTATGATGCAAAAATCATCGTCATGATCACGGTATCAATTTAAGTCAAAGAAACCAAATTATTGGCATGGAGAAAGGACTGTCTTTCATTTAATGGCGTTTTCGTAAGAAAGTCCACAGCGGTGCTTCAGTGTACTGTCACGACTGTAGATTACACTGCAGCCTAACCTTATTACTACTTCCCATATATAGAGAATACCCAGAGGAATCGGAACCAGTCATTGTCGATTGTTGGTTCAGCCGGGCGGCTTGAGATAGGCCTACATACATGTAGGCCTAATGAGTATAGGCCAATAACGTCGACAACAGACAGTGGCTTTGGCATACAATAATGACATGAACGATGGACACCCGAACCATGGAGGGGTGTAGGCCTAGGCCTACCTCTCCATGGTTCGGGTGTACAGACTGTATATTACAGTACAGAGGGGATGCATACATACTAAATCTCAGTGTTGTAGACGAACTCCTGTGACTACACCTTGGGACGAGGCTGTCTCAATTTTGACAAACTCCTGTGACTGAATTTGAATTTGAATTTGGTAACCAGGCGGCGGCGCGCAAGTCGGCGGCGTTGTGTGACGTATACACCAAACCTAAATTAGGCCCGCAAATAATAATTTCACGCTCTGCTTACTCAATTCCACGTCTCAAACTTCAGTCTTTACGGTCTTCATCGTTCCCCATGCGTTCCAGCCTCAAACGCGCCTTAGTTGCGAAGTACAGCCCATTTTTAGTCATTCTCGAAAAATTATTTACATAACCATATCACAGCAGCGTTCCACTTTTGACGTCAGATTGCTTCGCAGATTCGCCGCGTCGCGGCGTTCCGGGAACATGGCGTCTAGGAACTTATCTAATAAGATATCAAAGGCTGCAAGTTAGTAGCGATTAATCTCATTTAGGTTCAAATATTTGCACAAAGATCAGCCCGTATGTTGCAAATAGGAACGAAATCAAATTAATTATACACAGAGCATTGTCACTGGTTTTATAAACTTGATTTACGTGACGATAAATTGCGAAATTTGGGCGATTAAAACTGCAAAGCAAGAAATCACATGGCTTTTTCCTCTCAGATTTTGTTGATGCACCACGAGTTTCTTTTCGGGTTACAAAAAGCCGACAGCGTTAATGAAACAAACTTGATTTAGGTGTTTGGTGTATGTTGGTAACTGGGACATCAATAACATTGTGGCTGAGACAGCCATCCTTGCTTCTCCGATCNGGAGATCAAACACACTCCACATGCGATACAGTGATCGTTTAGCCCAGACAAAGTGGGCATCAGTCAGGAAATCGCTGTACCGAGGTACCAAACGTTTGACTACTTAATTTTGTGTCGTTCAGGACAATAAATTCCATTGGGTAGGTTGTATACGGTGAAGGGTGAATCACCGCTGGTTTGTACAAAGGCCTTCTGCAAACCACATCGTTCGACCTCTGATATTCAGGTCCTCTTTCTGACGATAAAAAGCCTGGGATGGATGACCAAGTTCTCACCAGTTGCTGATATACAGTCACCTTACGGTACTTACAAGGAATGTGTCCCTTTAGGTTGCTCAATTTCCCTGTAAAACACCGATGTAATTGCGACTTAATCGACAAGACTAACCAATGTATCGATACATGATAGTCTCCCGGGAAGGGATCGAGATGACAACAATACAAATATTGGGAAAGGTGATTGCTTTCTTGAAAATAATTTGCCGACGATTCCCAAGAGTGTGTTGAGAAAATACAGCAACTCATCCCAGGGTATCCTTCGGGGGTTCCGCCTGTAGAGTATAAGAGACTCTTCTCAGCTCAACCCGAGGAAATAGTCACCAGGGGAGTCGTCACCAGTACCGATAGGTATGCCAGCAATTACCAGTAGAAGATATGCCACGTAAATGCTTCGAATGTTGCGGCTACTTGTAATCAAGGCAAGAGCGAACCATCCTCCCACAGCAGGGTCCTCTTCATCCACTCACACTTTGTGTGCGAGTGTATGAATATGAGCGGAACCAAAGCCCTGCTATGGAAGGATGAAGGGTGAACGAGGATGGAAGTGTCAACGACCGGAGTGGTCAATGACCAGTTTCTATGCTTGTTTATTTCCACTGTCTCTTAACAAAATGGTCTTGTCTAATTTTAGACATTCCTTGCCATGGTAACATTACATAGCAGATCGTAAAGGAACGGCGGAGGCGGCAGCATCCTACACACTACAGGGACCCAAGCTTGTTCAAAGAGGGAAGACACCAGTGCAACATGGATGGCTGGTGGCCGCTTTTACAGGAACATGGCTATGCGAGGTGCAAATCTCTACGGACGGTACGGTACCCCTGTCACATGGGTCCCTTCTTCTGAAGGTGGACGAGTTATACCGTCTGGAAGCCTATCGTCTTGTTATACCGAGTTATACCGTCTGGAAGCCTATCGTGTTTGTTTACCAATGATTTCTACCCATAACAAAACCATTGATTAACGAATCATCAATGTAATTCCGCGTCAGTGCGATCCTTCTATCGCATTAATGGCGGAAGGAAGGAGCTTTTCATCAATGTACAGCCGTCATGCCGCGACGATAAATTGTTTTTTTTCCGCGCTGGCGGAAGTTTCTATAGCTGTAGCCGTTCCAAGCATTAATTCTGTGATTGATTCGTGAATCCACCAGGAGAGCAGATTGATGTATATGTCAAATACGACATTAATGATTGCTAATTAGACGAGGTGTAAGATTGGTGCAATGTACTATGACTGTGTTCGTAGCTTTCATTGTTGCATTTCCCTTGATGGTGTAATAGTAAACCGCTACAACAACCGTTGTGTTCTACGCTTTCACCAGTTGAAGACGAGACGTAGTTTTTCCAAATAACCTATCGGTGAAACGCTTTATTACATTTAGACGAGGTTACCGTTTTTAATGGATGCAGAAAACACGCTTTCACTCCTACCCCTCTACCTTTCACTCCTACCCACTCCTACCTTTTCACTTCTGGTAGCTCGACTAGAAAGTCCCTGAGGAAGACCCCGGTCGGGGTCTACAATTTGTGAAATTCTGAGACAACCCTCCGTATTATATTATTTTGTGTGTCGTTCTTTGTGTTTTTTATTGGATTTCACTGCTACCTCGATACCTAATGATGATTTTTGAACCCGGCAGATAGGCGTGCAGAGAGGCTCTGCTCGTGTCTTTCCACCGATGTCGAACCCCGCTTCCATGATACAAGCGTTGATAACAGCACTATGCCATCAAGTCACAAATTGTTTCTGTACATTAACAACGTTAATCATAGCTGACTCTTTTATTTACCGGTTTCTATGGCCCCATTGGTTCGCTAACCACAATCGCAGCTGGTAACGCCTTATCAAGCATTTCATCAACCATTCTAAGGATGCATCCATCTTCATTTAGAAGACAATTCCAAATTCTGACGCAGGAAAGCATCGCACGCTTAATGCAGTGAAGTGATGACTCCGTGTTGATGTAAGGAAAAACGTGACGTAGAGCGGACTTCATTAATCACTGTTGTTTTTTGTTTTCTTTTCTCAGAAGCTATTGTGACATTAAGTGAAGATTACGATGCTTCACGTTCAAAGGATAGCATCTCGTCTATTTAAAGCCCATTCATGAATGAACAGAAATCAAAGGGAACGAAATTATACACATTGTATTTGATTAGCAGTAATCGGCGACGTTGCTATATTTGACTTATTTTAAAGGATAGATATTAGAAAAAACCACAATGATTTACGTCCGAGTTTCCGTAGGCAAAAGACAAATTTAACGCCAAATAAAGACGAAACAGCCCTGACTTCCTTTTACGAAACTCGCGATCAATCAACATTTTAACGTCTATTTCTAACTTAACATCCTACAGGCCACACGCCAGCAGGAACACGTATCCCAGGAGACAGACCATAAAAGTTTCCTTCAAATTTCTCACATTCTCCGCTTCTACTTGGTAACATACCATGGTTACAGTGACATGGGTGTGGACGGTTTGTTGCCGCGTCTCACACATGACCCTCCAGCCAAAATTTCACATCCACATAGTTTTCAAGACGAGCCACGTCACAGCCCTAAGTCCAGTTATTTGAACGTTCAGCAACAAACCCCAAGAAGCGTCACCTATCGGAAGTTTTTGACAAGTTAAAAAGATCGTCGATGTTAGAATATGTCGGCGAAAGTGATCCTTCGATCAGATGTAGGCCTAACTTGTTATCATTTCTTTTCTCTTCTTTCTTTTCATGTTTTGCTGTCACGCCGTTACTTGGCAAGCAGAACACATGATTTTTCATGCATTTTATGACCGCTTAAAAGCATCTTTTTCTCCAAGTTTGCGTTTGTTTATCCGTAGGTGTATGTATACTATAGATCTATGACCACGTCAGCGTTTGAACTATAGAATCACTACAGTTGAACTCCAGACCCTCGATGACACGCGGGGCAATGAGTAAACAAGATATCATTAAAGAATATACGCAACAGGACACTTATTGGTTGCGGACATTTTTTGTTTGCGTCACTGGTTATTAGCGCCCACATGTTCGCCAACAGCCTGCGGACTGAAACTTTTTAAGTTCGATTTTTTGTCAGAAAAAATCATGGCGGATTACGTTACTAATATCGAGAACTAGTACGCAGTGAGTTTGTGCTCTGAACTCGATGTTTCATAGGCTTGCTTCCCGGACGGACTGGTCTCCTCCTGTTTCCCCTACATACATGTACACATGACTGTGTAATCGATTTGACCACCATGACTAATGATCTTATAATAGCCTAATCACATACATGTATAAGTAAGTTGCCTTTGTATTTGTGATACGTGTGGTGTGGGCGTCTATAATCCATGATGCCATGTCGTGCAGTGTCGACCGTAAACGGAACTTTTGTCTTTGTTTCAATGCATCAACAGCCAGTTTCATGTTAGATGACAAAGAAATGCATTGTGCTACGCGTAAAGAATGTACAGGGCACGCCGACAAGGTAAGGTTGGATCAGACGACAGTCATTCTATCCAAGATGGATGAGAATGAATGGCGACTAATTGTACATTCAACAAAACTGGAGTTGAACATCTTTTTTGGCCCGTGCGGAGTTGACCCACTGGTTACGGCTGACCCTCTGAAAGGGCTACGATACTGCCTTTTTTTGTTGCGCCACAGGCGGTGATTGCATCATTCTCCAATACCGTAGGTTTGCCTTTCGCCCCAGTGTTGGAGAGCGTATGAGCTATTGTGCATACTGTCGTCAAATATTTTTTTATCCATCCTTCCTTGTAGCAAAGTGAAAAAGAAGCAACGTTTCTACGCTGATAGAAGCTCGGCAAATCGATGTTTGTCATATAGTTACCTCTAACATACAATTTGCCATTTGATCGAAGTACGCTGTTGAACCAGTACGTTTTTATCGGTCTTTGAAGTGGTAGTTAGTGGAAACTTGAAAAATATGATGCTGGATATGTAATTGAAAAAAAACACCTCAGGAAACTGTCACATTTATTCACGTGATGACACTGTGTCGTCTGTAAGGACCTCAACATGACTGGTTTTATGTCTCTCCAAATGACACCTGCGTTTTGACAAAGGAGTTCTATAAAATATGCATCAGGTTTACGAGCGAGTTATACTTACCGTACACAAAACGCAACGTACCTAGCGTACCCATTTACTGTGTAAAATCTAACTGTACAATATACTGAACGAGACTTAGAATAAATTTGGTGTTCAAGCAGCCCGTGTATACATAGCTTGTAAGACTAAGCCTGTGTCAGCCGTGTCGAGTACGTGGACCAGATGGATTCAAGTGATCTGTGCAAGCTGCTACAGCAATAACTAATCATATGGTAGCAAAACTAATCCAGGACCTCCAATGATTTTATCAATCTCCCATGGCAGGCCTTAAAAGCTGGTCTCTGAGCATTGAAAACACCTCGTACACGCACAGATGGCTGATTTTTCACGGTATAAAATCAAACCATCCTATTGATAAAGATATTTTATTGGTCTTTTTATGCTATGTGGCCATACGTCATACATAGCTGCTTGCATTCATCTGTGCCATGAAGTTCAATCATAGCGGAAATATCCTGATCAGTCGTTAGGCGATGCACAATAGGTTTAACAGAGATGACGAATGATGCGTTCCAAGTGCCGCCATTACGATTTATCATGTCTTTGTTAATGTTATAACTGAAGACAGATGGCACGGGAAACCAGCCAGGGAGAAACAGACGATTTTTTTGGCAAATGCACCCGACGCTTCCTGATCAGCGCTATAATTTCCGGGCATTCCGAGACTATGTCAGAGGGGGAGTGCCAAAGAAGACCTCAACAATACGATATTTTTGAAACCAAAACTGCTGACTGGTTAGCTAAACGTCAGAACGATGGCTGGTAGGCTACTGAATGTCACGTGATGTGAAGGCGTCTTTGATTTGCTGGTCACCGGAAGTGGCGTGGTTATGACCTAAAAAATGATGATACCCACATTTGTGCCCATGTTGAGCGTGTTAACGGGTAGCCATCGCGAAACACTAGTAGCACCAATCTCTTCAAATCAATCCAGGAGGGTCTGGAAAATGAAAAGGCTTTCATAGCGAACAAACTACGATGACGAACCACCGTTTACAGTCTCAACCTGAGCCTGTATGGACAAGTACACATTGTATATTGTACACTCCTGGAAGCTTTTATTTTAAATCTGAGACTTACAATAACATAATGAATAAGGTAAACCATCGAAAAAAGAGAACAAGGGGAGGAGATCAAAGTATCTATTATCAATGGCTAAGCTGCACTGCACGCCAACGTTGTGACATTTTGCTGAACTGTGGAGGTGGCCAAAGCCTAACAAGACTGGTTAGTGTTTGAACTCTGAATGCTATATCAGGCATGAACCCGGGTTATCGTGTTCAGAGATATTGAACCAACATCTGGGTCCATATTAACTGCCAACGTGGGTGATTTTATCGGATTCTCTGCATACAAAAATGGAGGCCTCCGATAGGTGCTCCGATGCTGTCATGTCGGCATGCGTGCGGCGTGTCTATGGACGCCTCGGAAAGGTTCTCTGAATAAGATGTCGTGTCAGCGTGAGTCTGCATGGCGTGTCCAGTAGGCGGGCTATCTAGGAAGAAATGCTGAGGGATGAAGAAGGTCACGATGTTGCTTCTCTCAAACAAAAAGTAGAAAAAGAAGCCAACAAGAACAATACAAAGGAACAACTTCAGAGACAGAGAAGAGACTTGAATACTGATTCTACGAGAGTATCATCATCGTTCTAGCGATTTACTCCTCATCCAGGCAGTATAAAGCTATCAGGTGTGATAGTCTCAATCCAAACCGTGTCCAGCACAATCCAGACTCGTCAAACACGAGTATTAAAATGGTAACACTTTGATATATTTTGCGGATGACGTGACGCTTAAAAGGCCGATTTGTCACTGTGTGCGAGTGGTAGGCTATCCTCACGCTGTAGCGACTTTTCTGTTCAGGCACAAACTACTGAATGTGCAGTTCCATCGCAGAAAGCTACTGGCTGAGAAAGGTCAAACAACTGGTAGGTGAACTGTCTACAGCTGAATGCGGCCTGCAGCCGTGGGATGGTGACGTTCTACCAAATCATGCAGTAACCAATTAAAGAAACGCACAACTAGTTAATTATCGTCACACCAGAAGTAGGAAGCGGTACAGCTACACGACTCACTTTAAATTGATCGGAGTACATACGTATACTCCTTGTGGAACATTCACTTCACATTTCGTTTTCTCGTCCAACACTTACTTCTACGGAAGCGCAATATGTTGGGCGGTAAGTGTTGACAAAGGACCATTTTCATAATAGTTAGCACGTTGAGAGAATGGAGTAGAACCGGTGAAAGCAATAAGAGAAATATGAATCTATACGTTTATTTGGCCGCTGGCTGAGGAGTCGGCGGTTTTTTCATCAGTCGTGGGCGTAAGACGATCATGGCAAGGAAAAAATTAACTGGCCAGGGCCGAAACATTATACTATCTGCACGCCTTGGGAAAGAATAGTGACGATCACCTCACTCAAAGGAGTCGAACCAACTTTCTTGGAGGTGCAGGCTCTGATATTCCACTTCCCAGTCTAAAGCCGGGGGGGGGGGGGCAACGGTCGTAGTGCTGCGAGCAACAGCCTTGCGAAATCTTGTGAACGCCTCATCGCCGATCGGTCGTGGACAGGGCATGATGGTAGGCCTAGGGTAAGCGGTAGGCCTGCATATCTCGACATCTGATTCAATCGTGATACCACCATCGTCTTACTATCATATCAAAAACAGCTGCGCCTACTGAATTGATAAAGAGAGGTACAAAATTAATTGCGTAAACGGTGAAAAACAAATACACCGTTCGATATATGAGATGAAGTGTAAACACAACTGTTTAATCATCACTCAAACTTAGGTAGGACCCTTGTCTGCATTCGTTTGGTCTAATCATCACGCATTCGGTAAGTAGGCAGAAAGAAAATAATTGAAGACCCAATTGCAATTCACGTCGTTTTTTAACAACCACTAGAAATTCTCAATCGGGATTTGATTAATCAAGCAATGTTGCTTTGAAGATGAGAGTTGCTGAGAGGGAAATTTTGGACTCGTGCAAAGGATATAACGGTAACGGTCCATGGTGTATTAAAATCCTCCTACTCCGCTTTTTAAGACCTCTTTCAAGATGAGTTTTGCATTAATTGCTGGGTAATGAGATACAGGTGTTTTTCAGCCGAATTCTTGACAAGAAATACACTGCTCGACCGCTTATTGGCTTCGTTAATGATATAATTTGATTAAGATCATTTGAGTGTGATAAAAATTCATGGTATTCACACAAGGAAAATGTGAAAACAAAATGAAGCCGTAACGCGTTCCTTACCTTGTAATCTCCCGCGTTTTTTCAAGTTGTGACAGTAATGGTAGTTGTAATAAGACTCCAGACAGTTTCGACTTGAGACACGGAATGGTAGCTTCGATAACCGACCATGGAACAACAAGAGAAACGTTAGACTAACACCTTTGATGGCTTGTTGCTAGTTTAGACTCCAACTGCTGTTTGAGGTAATGTTACACTCCAGTTACGAATGGTAGATCCAGAATATAAGGCATTGTACCCTTCGGCAGAAAAAATTTCGACTTTCCAGTCACCAGAAACAGAGACAGATATTCTGAGCTTGATTTTACAAAATTTTCCAAAGAAGAGATGACAGAAATGTCCCACGTTTCGTCAAAATGTAAAGTGTGTGATGAAATTAGGGTTTTGTTCGAATCAGCCTCCTGAGACCCAATCGCGGTTAAACTCCTATTACAATCACAGAGGAAGCGAACAGCACGTCTTGGTAGAAAGAAATCACTGCCTCATCCGATCCCTAAGTACAATATAATTTTCCTGGTGATTTACCACTCGTAGTGTTTTATCCAAGCGTTCGGCACAGTTGTTGTAGAACGGTTCTAGTCAATACACAACACACACACCGCACGCAATGTTCCAATTGATCTTTAGGCGCACATGGCTCTGAGTGGTTACCATCATCGACGTGCATCGAAAATGGCTTTGAAATCACGATTGTCGGGGAATCAGCGAATGGGCGGAGGGAAACGGCGTGTCAGCGCCAATCAGAGCGCCGCCGATTTAAACTGTCGCCGATTAAGATGGTGGCGTTGTATTCCTGAGGTGAGGAGAGCGTTTTAGTGATTTACTTAGTGGAATATGTACATGTACGTAACAACAGATGCAGCTAGATGCCTTCCGCCTGTGTCGAAGACCTGTCCGAAAATTCTAAATATCACTAGCTTTATAGCCACAGAAAAACAGCAACAATCAACAATTATATCACTAGTTTTCCATCATTGGGGCAAACTACTCCACATTTTCCCCAAACCTCGAGTTCCACCTTGTGCTTTACAATATAGCCTGCTTTTTTCACACTTTTCGTATGATCATCTCGCGCAGCAAGGCTTGACCAGCCGCTGAATTACATGTATTTCTCAACGCCCTTAGCAAATTTTCGACCCCAACCGGGGTCTTCTTCAGGCTGGCACTTTCAAGTCGAGCTACCAGAAATGTATTCATTACACTTCTGGTAGCTCGACTTAAAAGTGCCAGCCTGAAGAAGACCCCGGTTGGGGTCGAAAATTTGCTAAGATTCTGGAAATTGACTTCCTGTTTATCATCATTTTGTGTGTTAATTTTTGTGCTCTCTCTCTTTCTTTGGATATTTCTCAACGCGATGCACTACAGAGTCGAGCCTGCGGACAGATGAGTGCTTCTCCACCCCTTCTAGTTGCTCACTGAAAGAGGTGTTGCTGGTATGTGGCATGTCAACCGATATCCTAGTGTCAAAATCAAGACGTGATTTATTGAAATTCGGGTGAGAATTGGGCGTCCCTGTGCGCCATTTATTCAAAATAAGCATCTCGGACGCAATAACTTGGAAACATCAGATTTATAGCGGTATTACACCTCCGCAGATGACAGTTAAACAAACATCTCGTCTCTAGTGGAATATTTGGTGCAATCATCGTTTTTCATCGGTGTATTAAATTTCATACATTTCAGGCGCGACGATAAATAATTCAGATACAGTTTCGTTTGGAGACGTCACCGCGAGCACCAGAATTGAAGACTTTACGAATGTAAGGTTTACTGATAGGGCCTACCAGGCATGAGGAGGTTCTTCAGTGGATGTTCCCGAGGATTTCTGCCGAGAAAAGGATTCGGAGGATCCCTCCGTATTCAATGACATGAAGCGAAGATGACTCGATAACAGTGGTCACCGAGGTTTAAGATGTTTGTCGTGTAGAAAAGTATGACTATCAGCCGTCCTGAGGTTATCAGGGGAGGGGAGCAAGCGCTAAAGGTACTGCCACACTGAAGTTGTTCTCAAAACGTCCTGCCCCGTCCTAAAAAATCGTAAAACGGGCTAGAACGTGTGACGTTGGCCAAATAATGCCTCGAAGTTGTGGACCAATCTTCTCGTCCGAGCCNTGGGAAGCCGATAAGCAGATTTAGGTGGGTGAACACATCCAGTAATACATATTCTTGACAGAACTAAAGTTTGGGCAGATGTAAATGATAAAAATGTCACTAAATATACTTTATGCGTAGGACTGCTTCTCCAAATGGGACCAGAGAACAACGAAAAGGCGCTCACCCACGTTCGTCTGAAAAGTTTCTCCAGGGATTTGGCCCTCAATGGAAAAGCCACCATTGTTGGTTTCCTTACGACTGATGCGAAGACCAAAAGGTTGCCCACAGTCATGGCAGCTTTCAACGTCTGAGATTCTCCCCCAGCAGGGTTTTACTTCGCTTCTTTTCATCTAGTCTCTCGAGTGTAGAAAAGGAGCGAGACCAAACCCCGCTATGGGAGGATGCGCCAGGTTACCAAAAGTGCCAACTTCCGCAAGAAAACTCTTCCATGGAGAGGTGCTTAAAGGGCCTGTCACACTGAAGTAGTTCTCAAAACGTCCTAAAAAACGTAAAACGGGCTAGAACGTGTAACCCTTGGCAAAATAATGCCTCGATGTTCTGGAGCACCCTTCCCGTCCATGAAGTTCGTAAAAAGACTGTAAAAAGTTGCCACTACGTCCACTCCGTTCGCAGCCGGACAGTTTGAGCTCTTTCGGCAAAAATTTCAAGAACGTAATGAGAACTAGCTCAGTGTGATTGGGGCATAAAGTCTGGACCAAGTTGCTTCAGATTCGAATGTACGGCAGATAGAGCGACAGGCCGACGACAAATTGCGTATCTTCTCTGGAAGCAAGGAGACGTAATATAGAAAAAAAGTGGACAACAATCACTGGTCTTATACATATTGAATATTTCTTTCACTCTCACAATAAGGACTTGACGAATAACCTTCCTATGATGCGGGTAACAAAGCAACATTTGACTTACCACCACCTATATACAAGAACTAGAGGAAATTACCAAGGTTTTTTATCTAATAAATCACCGTGGTATTAGTTGTTACCATGTGAACGATATTTTTCATACATTACTTGCTAAGCCCCAATCCTGCAGGATGGGCCAGCAACATAATTGGTTTCTTTCCATTGTTTCGAAAAGAATGAAATAGATGGTGGTCGCCCTTCTGCTCCGAACAAAGATAAAGTTAACGATATTGTGAAAAAATCCCCAGCGATAAGGGAGGGTCTTGACATATGGGTGCGCTAGAAAGGTTTTTGTGTCGTCTCCTGAAGAAATTTCTTAAGAGTACATTCACATGTCTTGGTTATTAGATCACCTGACCGCTGACGGGATCCCGTCCTGTTGGTAAGAATAAAGCCGATGACAGACTGGCACGTATGCAGCGCGTCCTGCAGGCGTTCCGCCAATCAGATTCTTCAGTAGGTGTTTCGGTCCGTGTTACCGTCTCCCTGATTGTCTGAACGCTTTCCCGACGCGTTGCTTACGCGCCAGCCACCATACACACAGGTTGTATCCGAACACCACAGTATGTGTGTGTTGCAAGAGTTTGACAAACGCATGGCCGAGGTGAACACTGGCCCTGAATCATAGTCCGTGTGCTATTGTTCTGATAAAGTATATAAAGTCAATTTCCAGAATATTTAGCAAATTTTCGACCCCAGTCTTTTCTAGAGTTTCCGATTGTAAAGTTCCAGCCTGAAGAAGACCCCGATTGGGGTCGAAAATTTGCTAAATATTCTGGAAATTGACTTTATCATATTGCGTGTCGATTTTTGTGCTCGCCTTGTGCTATTGTTCTAATGGATTAAGCCTTTTTGAAGGATGTACCGGTGTGTCGCCAGCCCTGACCAAAACCGTTGACAATGCATGGCGTTTGCATTGTGACGACTTCCATTCCTCTAGGGCTTTCTGCAGTGTAGCGAAATGAAAATTGGTGTACATTTATTTACCCATTGTATTTTGACAAAGGGACGAGTGAAACGTCGCTACACAGCAGCCGCTTCAAGAACTTTGTTGCACTTTCTTGGCGACGCGGCTAATGTCCACGTAGGTGTAGACATAACTTGTAGGCCTACCTTGTTTGATAACACAACCTGGCCTAATATGGTATTGTCGGTGGTTTGATACGACGAGTGAGAACTTGAACAGTCACACGACGGCAAGGCAATCCACGGACAAAAACAGGCCCGCCAACGTGAGCTCTTGAGTGATTGCTCGAGCTCACCTCATTCATTTTATTCTTAAGGCCGTCTCACACGAGCGCCGAGTACGGCGTCAACTAGCGCGTTTTGAAAACGCCGACAAGCGCACAATTTAGCGCATAGTTGACGCCGTGTGAACGCACGTCCTGCGTTTTCAAAACGCTGGCCCTGCGTTTTCGTGCGTTTTGACGACTTCCAGTACGTAGCGTCTCTTCCGGCGTTTACAAACGGCGTTTACAAACGCTGCGTTTTCATGCGTTCTCGTGCGTTCTCATGCGTTTTCATGCGTTCTTAAACGCAGCGTTTGCGTCAATAGACGCACTCTCCTGCGTTTTCGAAAAAGTTTTGGACATGTTGAAAACCAATGCGTTCACCCAGAGGTCTGCGTTTACAAACGCAGAGTTGGTGCACGCAGTGCGTCAACCCTGCGCTTACCATGGGCTCATTTCGGCGTTTCATAAACGCCCCTAGGCGCACGGCCTAAACGCCGGATAAAACGCTCGTGTGAGACGGGCTTTAGACCCCGCAGGGCGGTGTTTTAACAAATTAATTCGCAGTTCTCAACTTTGTCCTTACAATTCCAGTCATAAATTCCTTCAGGTTGGTATTGTGACATTTTGTTTATCTCGTCAGATACTCATACAAGAACATATTTTTAGGCCTTGCCAGTCTTCCTGTCACAGGAATAGAACTAAATAATGCAACGAAGCGAATGAGGGGGTTTGGAACACATCAGCTACGGGCCAATGTTTACGGAACAAAACAAATTTTTTCTTTCTGTCATCATTCGCTCCGAGGCTTCCTCTCACTGGTGTAAACACCGCTCCTGAGTCATTAGTCAATTACAGCTTCCGAATTATGCAACAGTTACTAACGACAATGGCTGCTGTATCGGTGCCTTTTTGTCGTGTGGTGAACAACAGGTGTGAAAAGAAATGTATTCCTTCATGAAGTTGACATCCGCAGCAGCAGGCAGAAGGTGAAATTCACAAGATAAGCAAAAACAAAGACGAAGGTTTAGATTCTGCGACAGGTTTTTCATCTACCCTAATCTGAGAAAGTTTTTTTTCACCCGGACCGATAACTGGTGATGGTTGAGTTGAAGTCATACATTGCTGGAGCATCTCATCCAATCCTAACGAAAAGTACTGACCAATTACAGACTGGCTTGGGGACGAAAAAGCGAAAAAGCCGTCGTGCTGGAGGTTAAAAATTAGTTTCGAGCACTAATGCCCGTGCAATATAAATGGGCACGGCCATCAGCCATGTCAGCCATCCGAGGAAGCGAACACGATCCTGAACAACCGAGGAAAATGAATATTCTCCTTTGATGTCATCTCTAAAC
Organism: Notospermus geniculatus; assembly: GCA_002633025.1. Classification (NCBI taxonomy): domain Eukaryota; kingdom Metazoa; phylum Nemertea; class Pilidiophora; order Heteronemertea; family Lineidae; genus Notospermus; species Notospermus geniculatus. The sequence goes on from NMRB01000402.1 coordinate 258,295, forward strand.
GTCGTAATCGAGATGATATAAAAATGAATTGAATCGAATGAATGTCCTTCGGGGGATGTTTTAAATATAGACCCGGACGTTCGGGAGATTGTCGGTCATATCCAGTTGAATATTCGTGTCTTTTTCTGGACAATATCTCGTTCCAAGTTGTGCCGTCAGAGCAACTGGCATATCGCTTTTTGACTGTAACAGCCGGAAATGTGAATCCGTGGAAAAGTCCATCGGTAAGATTTGGCAGGTGGTATGATCTTTAGCAAGCTCAATGACAAGCAGGCTGGCGGTTCAATTTCCTAAGGTTCGGTCCCAAGCTGCCCACTCCTTGCTTACTGCAGTCGGGGATACAGCAGTTCACCTCCAACCACTGTGTCGCAGCCGGCCGTGTAGCCTTTTGGATGCTGCTGCTTGGAGAAGCCTATCATGAAACCATACTGTTGACAGGAACACAACGTCAGGTGGACTCTAAGGCGAAAGTAAACCAGGCCACCGGAAATGACCAACGAATCGCTTCCCAATCAGAAACGGAGAGATGAGAAAGGTGGTAGGGACATGAAGATGTTTCCGGTTGTTCGCACCTGTTGGTAATGAAGGCGACTTGGCAATCTTCGAGACCTTGCCGTGCACTGAAAGAGGCACCAACGGCCTTGTCCTGTGGGCCAGCGTTGCTGTCCTTCATAACTGTAGGAACCACCTAAAGATTCCGAACAGAAACCACCACAGCTAAGAGTCCTAGAATTCGAGACTGATTCACAGGATGAATGTTGATGAGTGGCTCTAGATACGCTGACGACCTTCCCAGTGGACCGTTCATCTCAAGTGAGAAAACCCAAACAGTTTTTGACTACAAATAAAGGCGACTTGGAACGACCGTCTATGCCAATGAGACGAGAATGGCAGAACACACTGCTACACCAGATGGCAAATTTTTGAAGGAGGAAAACAAGAGAAAAGCACCGATACTGCCGACCTTGAGTAGCGACATGCGGCGTGGCCAGCATGACGCAGTAAAGAATGGAGGCAACTCGGACGGATTTATTGACGTTTTGTTGAAATGCACGCAAGGTCCACCGATAAAGCTTTCATTAAGATTGCATGCGAAACGTTCCAGTGTATCGAACCGGTCAGCACTCAACTAGTCCCGCCAATATTTCATAATGAAGAGTTCGCGGGAACAATTTGCCACCTGTAGAGCGGCCTGTTAATTCCCATGCTCCCTCCTTGAACGTTACTTTCTCAAAATGCCATCTCTGTGTACATATCATTGGAGCAGATTTATTCAAAAGTAGTGCCGCCGATAACGCAAACAATGGAAGCGCCAGGCATGAATTAAAGATGGAGTTTGGAAAATAAAGCCGATTTCAATATTGGGAAGTGCTATTGAAATAAAAGTTTAACGGATTACGAGGATCCAATGTTTTATCGTGGTATCGATCGGGCTGGTCGCCTGGCGGTCGCCATTTGTGGCCACGGTACAATATTGGCATGAGGGCACACTACCCAAAAACAACAAGAACATGAGGTCACTGTAAGTTGAACCTTGGAGGAATTATACTTGAATGTCAAGTATAATTCCTCCAAGGTTCAACCTCATCCAGGTCATCCTCACTAAATGCTCTTAATGAATGTGTTTTGCGCAGCTGGCTTCATGTTACCGTCAGCGGGAGAACGAGTCAAATAGCCCGTATCTTATTGGACGGTACGTGAGAGATCTACGCATGCCATTGGTCAATTAGCTACCAATGAGGAGAGTTCCTCCACGCGGCTGCCAAATCAGGCCAATATTACCGTTCACCATCCTACAGTTTCCGTTCGTTGTCAGCTCATTTAATGAAGTTGTAATAATGAAACCACTTAATCATCACGCGTCACCGGGCCATATAAGGCGTGTCAAATTTACTGCGTTATTGTCTTCAACGACGGGTCGGCTTTGTTTTTATTTGGTTTAAATCTATTTGAAAAAAAAGAAATAATCTTGTTGACAGGGCTTTCGGTGCTTGGAAAACACAGTACTGGTTATATACGGAAAAAGCAACTCCATGTCGGAAAAACAAGTTAGTCATCGGACATTGCTGAAGGCGCTCCTCCAAGTGAGACTTTTCTCTCAGAGACTTGGCTTTCTGTGGGCAATGGGCGACTTTCCATCCGTTAGAGGCCACCACTAGTTAGCGGTCCTAGAACGTTGTGAAATTTGACGTCACAGACAGAGAAGAAAATCCATAATGACGTGGAGGCCATGAATTACCTTTCTGACGTCAAATTTTGTGATGTTCTAGGACCGCTAACAGACGGCCTCTAACGGCAGGAAAGCCTCCCATTCACCATGATTGCTGTTTTTTTTTAAAATACGGCTTCCGCCTTAACTGTGACACAAACGAACTGCCCATAGTTCTCTACATCTGAGTTGCCCATAGACAACCAACTTGTGGAAGAAAACTCCCGTGGAGCAGCAGGTTCAGCAGCCGACAAGAAACTTATCGAGAACCTTAGCACGTATTCATTGCCGTTACCGGGTGTATAATTGCCGTTTATTGCATCAGATTAATTCCTGATTACCGACTCCGTATCAAATCAAACACCTTTTCGTCTCTCCCCTTCTTTGTACACACCCGTCACATGTTAATAAAAGCAATTCATTACAAACTGATATTTTTGTGTCGTTAATGAGACACGGGGAGACTTGGTATGTAAACCTTGAGCGGTTTATTTCAGGCTTATTAACTAAGACAATGAAGATTGATCACACGAAAATCAGGCTTATCTCATGAAAAACTGGTGTCGCTTCTGCCTTACATCTTACTCATCAGCCATAATGCAAGGAGAGGAGTCTCGCTGGTCGCCACTAAAGGAAAGTGGAAAGCCAATCTCATCCTCAAAAAGCTTTATATGACATTTTTCAAGTCATCCCTTGGATGATTAGAACAGCTGAGAAGGAAGATTCCTTCTGACTGAGTCGGGTAACGGTCAAGGGCTCACTTTTTGCCATGCCAGCAGCCAATATTTCAAACTTGACTACCCATAATTCGGAATTCGCAATTTCTGCATTCTTGACCTCGAGCTTTTTGTCACCTCCAAAAGGGAATCAACGATTGTCAGAAAAAAGGCTGGATGCAGATTCATAGCGTCGAGTTATTATGAGTCAGATTTATGTTTTTTTTGGCTGTATAATATCGTTATTATCAGATACGATCTGGACTAACCAGCCATCACGGTCTTTGCATCCTTTGACCTAATCAGTGCATTTCATGCCAAAAAACGACAAAAATCAAAGGAAGTGATAATGTGATGTGGTTCTTTCTGTTCAACACTGTACCTCTGTGTGACACGTCACAAGGGCACCATGTGCAGACAATCACGATAATTCTAATCACAACGGCAAAGTCATAAGCGTCAAGAAAGAAAATGACAGAACAATTATCAGCCATGATGAAAAACCACAGAGCAGCTTGAACAAGTAAATCACCAGTGGTTTGTATGATGCGTCAAGAGCAGACGTTCAACAATCGGGTAATCGTCGCACATGCCCAACCAAAGAAAACAACATCAACAGGAAAAACTAATCCCCAGAGAGTCTTATAGAATAATTATCGAGTGACTTGGGTTCCTTGGCCGATGCCGAGCGGACATAAAGCTTCCAAGACAATTTGCACCTATCTCCGGCCGAATGACAAGCATGAAGATAGCTTCTGTTTGTCTTTGTCTATCTCGGCAAAGTCCTAATCCCACATCCGTAAAGGAGGCATTGCTGGCAGGTATACCATTACTTTGTCCACTGATTGCGTTTCCTTCAATGATGTTGGTCGAGTACTTGCCTAATCAAAAGGACATACTAGACTCGGATTGATTCCCCGCTGAAACCGACACCGGTACTAAATGACGCTATTGTTGTAGCTCTGTCGATTTCTGCCCCGGAGGCAACGGGATGCTTTGGTCTTAGATGATGTTATCATGAGAATTCTATGAACCCTTGTTGGCGTTCATCTTCTGAAGTGGTGACACTTTGATGGCCTTGGATATGTCCTTCTGTGCGAGCGATGGCCACCTTTGTTCATTACTTGCTTTCTTTAGTTTCTGCACCAATCTCTGGCAGTGCACTTCGTTCGTCATCACGTCTTGTCTTGGAGAGACCTGGTGATGGCATTTTTCGAAAGTTGCTTAAGAGACAGGGCCTATATTCATAAAACTACTTAAGTCAAAGCGCGACACTTATCCCTTTGTACAAAAGATAAGTACATATATCACACTTTGACTTAAATATGTTTATGACTGGGCCCAGGTTTCTTAAAGCAGCTTGTTTCCACGCGCATGGCTGAAGATAGGCCTACTTCTTTTGCTCTTGGATCTGGACCATATTTTCACGAAGCTGTCGTAACTTAATGAACTGCATTAACTATTGTCCATTTGGGGGAAACCTGTTGTTCGCCATCAGCCTGACAAAGGATTTGCGTACCTTAAAGTCACGCCGGTGGGCTTTGTGAATGAGGTCGCTGATGACCGCAACCTCATACATGATTGTATGGCCTGAGTGCACACGACAGCAATGCACGACAGCGGAAGAAAAGCACTCAATGATACCCAATCTGAATAGAACTTTTTGTTCTTGTTATCATTTCTTGCCGATGCGGGTTGATCAGTGCGTTCCAGTTCACCACCTTGATCGCCCTCGGTAGCCAACCCCACACAGCGAGAAAGCAATTTGATAGGCGAACGTGTTCAGAATCTATCAGATCAAGAACAACTTGATATGACCAGGATAAAGCTTCCAAAGTATAGGGTAGCTTCCGTTCCATCTGCTTGGCCACAATCCGACTATATCTATTGCGGAAGAGACATCCAAGAGCTGATTGCTTTTCGATACAGCGATCAGATGTCGATGATGAGGTGGCTTCATCCTCTTCTGCACCCTTGGAGACTGTTTATCCGCGACCGCGTCCACATCGCCATTTTTTTGCCTGCGGCTTCGCCGAAACCCGACCAACATCAAAACGCTTCATTTCATTGTTTTTGCGTCCTAGCTTTTTTCTTACTCGGAACGATAAGACCACAACTTTTTATTAGATAAACACAACTTCTCCACCACATTTCATCATCTCCTTGAATCTCCCGATGACCGCTTCCTGCCAAAAGGCATGGCAGCTGCACCCCTACAAGTAACCCAATCTGCAACTTCCAACTTGTGGGGTTTGTTGGTCAAGTCGTATGGTTTCATGACGGATGATTAAACGCCGATGACCGGACAGAAGATCTCTGTAATTGCATTGGTATGTTGTGTGCCTGTTGCAAAATTTACGGTTCAGGTAACGTTAAGGTTGTAATTACTATGACATTTTGTGGAATGATCGTCAACAAACTGATGGAATCGACGCGGAAAGGATGTGGAACAGGCAAACAGGTAAAATGCATCTGACAGCCAATATTGTACTGGTGGTACATGAAGAGTACAATGTACATGATATAATGAATTTGATGGATTGCTAACCAGAAAGCGCAGGAAAATATCGCATTACCTATTAAATATTGATAGCGATTATCAAATTTAAGTAGTGCATCCCGTGACCTGTAGAAGTACAGACAGACGAATGATTTATATACCTGGATACAGTGTTAATGAGCTTGTACTTGCCAGTGGTATTTGAATTATTCAGATTGATCATTGATACAGCAGACCTCCTGGGCTGTCATTGGCTTTGCTATCGGATGAGGCCACTCTATTGATAATCGACATGATGGGAAAACCTGTGGTTGTTCGAAGACTTATTGAATAGAAAGATACCATCACTAGTTCAGCAAGTCTATAGATAAATCGTCTTCTTATAGTTTGAATCTGTTCGTCTTAGATCACGTGAAGAGACGGAACCGTGGGAGCTTATAAACACAAAGAAACGAAGAGGCGAAGTGGGATTCGAATCGGGGACATTCTGCTCCTTCGTCTAACGCTCTACCACCTGAACTGGGCTAGTGGTTACCTGAGCTGGGGTAATGGTTACCTGAGCTGGGCTTAGTGGTTACCTGAGCTGGGCTTAGTTAATTAGTTTCGTTTCGCGTGTAGGAGAACCGTCAACATTGAAGGCGGAAATTCTGGAAGTCATCACAGCAGAAAAGGAAAATCTTGCAATATATGGTGAAATTGACAAACTTAACCTACCTTGTATACTTGAGAGCTTCGTTCCACGATCCTGTCTCAGGAGATAGTCCTCGATTCACCGCGTCTTGTCTGAAATATAAGCAAGATTCCCTGATGATTTTTGAGATTCTGCGAGAGTTCACGGGCGGGACCAACAATAATGACAATCCCTGTACATCACCTCAAAGCTGGCCCACGATGTCCCCTTTTTAAAAAATATCACAAGCCATGCCATAAACCTTCATGGTTCAATCACACTGCCTGTCTGAAAACACCGTTACCGTTTGATAGACCGCAGTGAAGGGGGACGATTCCTAATCTGTTCTGCTACATTAAACATCCTCCCCGGTGGCATGTCGACACTTTTTTGACATGTATGTATATTGATACGATGACATTATTCAATTGGTATGAACATCAGAGCCTACAGGTCTGATCAATTTTTGTGAGAAGTGTCGGGGAGCATTTGTCTATCATGTTATCGCCTGCTGGCAGACACAGAGGGGATAATCTGTAATAGATACGGGCGAACCGAGATCAGGCTTTCACTGGGAAAAAATAATAAGGTGAAACCAGGCGAATAACATACAATATATCTGGGGTGGTGACCGATTCTCTACTGGGTGAACCTGGTGTATTTGAGATACCAATGCCCTTCACAGCGGTGTTTTCCCGACGAGGGAGTCTGGCCTTTCCCAAGATTGGTACAAAGAATCTGCTAAAAGAAGCTTTTTTACCGCTCTATAGATCATGGTCCTGAGGAAAAGGTCGAACGAAAGAAGACACCATTTTTTATAAGAAACTCAGAGTGGATGATGATGACAACTACAAAGTGTTGGAATCACTCCCACTCATTTTATCATAATATTCTCGTTACTGGTGTATCGATTTCACTCCCAGTCAAGTAAGAGTGATCATATCACCACACACTATTGCACTCCGTGATATTCCTCCCTAAAATACTCTTTATGAGCCGCGTGCTGTTTCATACAATAATCATATTGAAAACCTCGTGATTATTGGTATGTTAGTTTAAGCTAAATATTGCCGTCGAGGTGATTACTGCTGAAATAATGAGTATAACTCGAAGCAATAAATCTAGCATTGATTTTTCTGCGATGTTCGGAAACTCTTTGTTCAAAACTGCTGGCAAGGATATCCAGCATTGATTGATTATCAGGGTGAATTTTATCATTTTAATTAGTTTTATTTCTCAATTGTGATATGTGACTGTGATGTTGATAACTTGTGTGGCCACTGAAACCGACGAAATATTGACAACAAACCACTGACGATCCGTGAAAGATACAAGCCAAATGGCAACAACGGTTCGCTGGCATGAGGGCGAGGGGCACAGGCCTAATGTACCGTAAGTATGTCTATCAGTCAGCGCCACCATCGATGGCCAGAGAAACCAGGCTTGTCTGTATCTGAGCATCCTATTAAAAGATGTCCTACTTTCCCCTGTGTGGTGAGACCTGAATACCTATGCTACTGTAGGCCTATGTTTATTACCGTGACCTGGTTCATCCATGAACATACGATCGACTGATCGATGTAGTGTATACAGAGCAGTCAGGAAAGGTGGCCAACGAGACTGTGGAAATGTCCAAGTATTTGAATTATCTTAGTTATCAATTAAGCATGGATGTTGTTGCTACAAATGAAAGAATGAGTTGAAGTATAGTGGCTTACCTAATGAAGGGTTAGAAAAGGTATCACAATGGGTCTAATTTCTCAAGTGATGAAAAGAATGTCCACCATTTTTACTGTCCAACACCTGNTAGTGGGTTTCTCATTGTCATTCATTTCAATAACATAATCATAAAGATCTCGCGGGATAAAAGACGAATGGAATTGAATATCTTGGCTGGTGAAGTATCAATATCCTTTGAAATAACTACAAAAATCAATTCGTGAAGCATGTTTTATCCCCGGATCAGTCAACTATCAATATTCTGCGACACAGTCGGCCACATTGCCGTTCGTAACGATGTATCACTGTCATTTTAAGGTCAATACGTTGGTAGTGATATAAAGCCAGTCAGAATTATGCTTCGATGCTACCTTTTTTCGAGGCGGCATAACGAGGCAGACCACCGATGAGGATCGACCAATGAACAATCCTGTCAACACGCGGTATGTGCGTGTTCATTCGATTGGCTAGTTATCAGCCAATGACAGCAGTTGGTCAGCCAATGACAGCAATTGGCTATTAGCCAATGACCATGGTGACAGAATGAGGAGCCCACTTACAGACCGGACGATCGCACCACTGCGAATGGTCGTACCAAAGACGCAACAGAGCGAAGCAATGCAATGACGTCGCGTCACGACGTCCTTGACGCCGCGCAACAGGGACGAGACGTCGAAAAGATACAACCGTTCACAGCGCCGCCCAGTGGCGGTATTTTGCAGGTTCCTCATTGGCCAGCCAATGACAGCCAAGTTTTTTCTCTTAAGATTTCACAGCACCAAGAGCCTGACGCAGTATCGGAACATCAAAGTCCCCTAGATTGATGATATGATTGACGACTAATTAATATCCTGTGAAATATCCCCCTGAATGACCCCTGTGCGCTCCTACTCCCCAAACAACACCATATATGTAATCAACGGACGACCCCTGGCTCAATGTCCATAGCATAGGGTAGTAATCACCCCACCCTGGGGGTAATGTGACCGTGTAATAGAGAACTGGTGTAAATAAGCACGATCCTTGGCGGTATTCCTGGTCGGGTTGTTAGCTTACCAATATGATATGGTTGTGGACAATGATGTTAATAGTTTGATACTATCATTATTATGTGGACTGGTTGGCACACTCTGGGAGGTAAACACCATCGCTCGAGGGAGCGGATACTTACTGTCTTTGTTGACATGTACCCTGCTTGTTGATAGTCTTAGAGGTCAGATAGTACCTTTGGCGACCGTTTTGTCCGAATGATGGTTTTATGTCTATCATATATAGTCATAAACGGAGCCAGACAGTCCGACTGGGGACATGGATTTTTTTAACTCGCAGAGCGCTCTGCTACGACCTACAAGTCTGTGACTTTACTACCATCGGGGCTGATCTGTGAGGTCATTAGTCATGACGAAGTAGGTCGTCGCTTAAAGGATTACAATGTTTTACACCCTCATCAATGGCTTCAGCTTGCATGACAGATGAGCCAGACTCGGTCCCAGTGAAACTTCACATTATATCGTACATAATCATGGTGGTTAAGGTTCTAGATTGGATTGTAAGGCAGTTTAAATGGAATGAAACGTCGGTTCTAACATGTCATCAAGAACAAAGTCACATTGTCAGAGCATGAGACTGATGGTGACACGTTTTACCAGCTACAATACTACTGTTGTTCTCAATGTGTAGGGCATGTATGGCCGCAAATGTAATGCAATACTGATTACGGTGCATCTTGGGGACGAGGATGACGGATGAGCTAGACGGCTTCTTAAATTCTCAATTAAATTCTGGTTTTGTGAGGGATTAAAGGAGATTGTTCATGTGAGTGTCGTATGTGTGGAGTGATAAGCGAAGCTACGTCCAGAATGTGGCTTCATTGAACTTAGATGGTTACAGCTGATGTAGACGTCAGTTAGATAGGGAAGTGATTGATTCGGTCGTGATGACAGTATTTCTAAGTAAGTTTCAAGTAATTATCAAGATTAATTGAATAAAGTGACATCTTACTTGAAATGGGGAAGGTTCAAGAATCCCCGGTATTCCGGCGGCGGCGGGAAGGCTTATGGGATTTAGATCTATACTAGTCGTAAAACGTCTGTACTCAGGTCGCCCTTGGGGTTGCCAAATTTACATGATGTACAGTATGTCACTGATATTCAATTCTACGGGCCACTTCTTGGGGCACCACAAGTGACTCCACTCCTAACCGCTAAGAATGTTGAGTGGGCATTTGGGTGAACACAAGCCTTGAAGTCTCTGCCGTGCGAGGAAGTCTAGTATATTTCTCGGGGCGTTCAGTTCACAATGAATCGGAACAAAGATACGGAATTCGAATTTCAATCTCTTCATCGATCTCTGACATTCGTCGCGAGTTTCAATCCATTCAATCCTTGACATCAACAATGAAAACAAGTGCCTGATAATGAAAATTATTCATTAAATTTGTTTGAAGTTTATCAAAATATGGAAGGCACGTATTTGCATTTTGATTGTTTTGTCGTCATCCATTACTCATCGATGAGAGGATCGGGTTGGGAGTTTGTTGACAGTCATCGTCCGAGCTTGGAAAGTGGATAATTAATGACAAAAATGCAAATAGACGAAATGTAAACTCATCAAGCTCTGTGGCACTGTACGCTGCGTGGTTTTCACGTCCTCTAGAAGGTCCTTGCAGCTCTGTGGCACTGTACGCTGCGTGGTTTTCACGTCCTCTAGAAGGTTCTTGCAGCTCTGTGGCACTGTACGCTGCGTGGACTCCACGTCCTCTAGAAGATCCATGCAGCTCTGTGGCTCTGTACGCTGCCTGTTTTCAACGTCCTCCAGAAGATCCAGCTCAATGGCACTGTGCGCTGCCTGTTTTCCACGTCCTCCTGGAACACCCAGCTCTGTGGCACTGTACGCTGTCTCTTTTCCACGTCCTCGAGAACATCCAGCTCTGTGGCACTGTACGCTGAGTGTTTTTCACGTCCTCAAGAACACCCAGCTCTTTGGCATTGTACGCCTGCGTGTTTTCAACGTCCTCGAAACGATCCAAGTATTTGGAAGTCAAGACGCCCTCTCATTATGTATATACGTGATACTTTGCGTTCTAAAACCCAACCATAACCTCTGGCGATATGACTTTTACTCTTTGATCCGTCTTAATTGCACATTACAAATTTGCCTGCGGCAACGCCATCGATTTGGAAGCCAAGTATAACGTGAAATCCACCGTATGTAGAGTTTAAAGATAAATCCCCGAGGTTATAAGTATTTCACACATTGACAGCTCGTACGCGGTCTGCTGTGAAATCTGTAACGCGTAGTCAGAAGTCTTTTTGCTGGTGAAAATGTTTCGTAATAACATTTACAATTCCAAGTACCTCAAGCACCGAAATACATAATAAATTTTCGCAGTGTTTTTAAGATATAGGTTAAATGATTCGTGAAAATAAGGCGAAGGTTTAGTGCTACATGCTTAGAAAATATGAGGAAAGAGCGTTTGTTTGTGTAGGTTGTTGTCAAGACTAAAGTAAAAGGTTTTTACGGACATTTGAATCAATAACTACAAAAGAATCTGATGAATTATGTACGATGTTGAATTTATCACAATGTGCTCTTGAAAGAACGATTGAGAGCATTGTAATTTCTCTTTCGTTATCATGTTGCTGTTACTCAGATTTTGTAATATATTTACATGTACTTCACTAGGCTGATTTTGTTTGCGAGAAAGCGTTCAACTCATAAACACTACAGAGGTTGTCGGGATCTACATCTTCTGAACATTCGAGAACAGACTACGGGAACAAACCGTTAGACATTCAGGAGGTCGCAAATCAACTCAGGGGCACATTTCACTGAGGCATCTTGTACAAGCTTCTCAAGTGAAGCAATTTAAACTGCCTCACCGACCAAAATCAGGAAGGGAAAATAATGCTTGGTTTGGAAGCAGCGTTTCAGTGTACACCAGCATGTACACGTTATGTACGTGGGATGCATGGTTGGCCTACCGGTGGTGTGCACATGAACAGGTGATCTGCATGGCCGATCACAACACCTCAAATCCACAATAAAAAAATCCGTTCCGCAAATCGGGGAAGTCTGAGTCGGCCTTTAGAAACGGAGCATCCCCGATGACAGGGAAGTGACCACATCCACAAGAGTCCAGTTTACGAAATGGTAAGTCGAGTGGGAAATATCCCACCCACAAGAGACCTGTTCACGAAAGATAATCGATGAATATCTACACCCACAAGAGACCAGTTTACGAAATGATAAGTGGGAAATGTCCACATCCACAAGAGAACAGTTCACGAAATGGTAAATGGGGAATATCTCCACCCACAAGAGACCAGTTATCGTAAAGCCACAGAGGAATAAAGAATTGATGTACCATGAGCGATTCGGCATAAGTGATTGCAAACTAACGACAATGTGCATGTATTCCTGTTGCTATAAATCTGGGCATCGCACAAGAGTTCTCGTTAAGCACGTTAAAACGTAATCAAAGTGATAAAGCGTGGAGAGGTGAGAGTTCGCAATAAGAAACTAAATTGAAAAGACATAAATCATCATGTGGTAATTTCTTTACTAATCCTATATCCCATTACATCGGTGAATATATCGCTTCATCATGTTTTCTTTCTTGTTTTTTCTTGCGCTGAAGTCAGTTGTTTGGGGAATAAATTTATTTACGAATGATAGATGGTCACATTTCTCTGCCTAACATGTCTTCAGAGTTTTAGTGATAAGAACTTGATAAGCAAGTTCAAGAGACGAACACGATCTATGGGTTTTTCCTTGTCCGTGGCGAGATGAGATTGCTAATAACTTTTTCGAGATTAGACATCTAGGTGTCTTCATTAAAGTTTTACGATTTAAATGCTCGCACTGGGATTTGGAGTCGAAATTTGTGGCCATGATATCTCAACCGCCTCCACACTTGTCACTCTCCCACAGCTCAACTGGCGTCATGAAACTTTTTTCGGCTGGCAGTTATAACTCATGGTAAGGAGAACGCCGAAGCGTCGTCATATCTTCCCGTGGTACCGTTCCTGGTGTACCCACCCTTGCACCGCGAGCTGAACATGGCGACACAGGTTAAAGAAAGGTCAATCCCGCCTTCAAATTCTAATTCAAATCATGAAGACCGCAGACAAATAAACTTGATGAAAACTCATTTTGTCTTTCAAGCCCTCGCTTTGTTCCACATAAAACGTGCCTTACATGTTTTACAGGACACTCTTCAACCTTTTCTTAATTCGATCGTCTTAGAAACGTTTCAAAAGGACTTCACAAGAAGTTGAAACCGACGTCAAAATGTCTCGGGTCTTATTTCTTTCATGTTATTTTCGGGTGGTGTCTAGCGAAAAAAGGTCAAATCCAATCAAGTGTAATGAGATTGTTTGAAGAAGCTGTCACCAAAGGAGACGGGAAGCTGTTTATATCATTATGTAAGGAAAAGAACAGACTGAATCCAATGAGGAGATTGGGGGAACATGACATGTTTCCAGGTCGTCAACTGAACCAGTAAGATGTTCTCAAGCGGCTGCTTCAGGGAGGTACCAGGAAGAAGATCCTTCACCGTCTTTAGGGCAATGCCCAGGATAGTCTTCATTGGGTACAAAATACTTGTACGAGTAAACCTACCCAAATCTGTATTTGCTTTGGTGAAATCGACGACGTACCGAGACTAGCAATGAAATATCCGATTTAAGGAACATTTTGACCTACCTTGGATGTGGTGTCTCAGCCGACCAAGCCTTGCCGATCCACGATGGACACCGAACACGTACAATTTCAAGTACCAACAGATATGTCCATTTCCTAACACTTTTGGATGATAGTTAGCGAACAATACCGAAGAAACTGTGATGTTCGACGATAGTTGCTTGTCTCTAATTAGAAGAAATCGAAAAACGTCAGATACCACAAAGAAAAGGTAGTTCCTTCATTGCATTCGTCGCAACATCTGACTGAAAATCCATAGCAGACGACCGTTCTTCTCAACGTCTGCTCTTGTTTTTGTTTAATGGCACTGAGCAACACGTTGTAGTCACCAGGGGTCGATAAATTTGATGTTCTGCGCAAGAAATTGATTGACAAAGTTGTGTTAATTAAGTTCGAACGCGTTAAGCGGAAAACGTAACGATGAAGGAAGGTGTCAAGTAAGTGGTAGGAGAAATCTCAGGCGAGGTGTGTTCTTTAACACTGACGTGTTACGGGAAAAAACTATCCACAGAGAATTAAACAATCAGCAACCGTACCGTATCTCGACGTCCATGACGAGAAAGAATGCTCGAATCTGCTCGTAGCATCTCTAGGGAGCGACGCGATGCTCTTGGGTCACGTGATACCGATGTCTCCAAGAGCAACGCACAAGCTTCGTTTCTCGTCGTATTGTTGAAGATTGCTCGTGCAGAAAATCGCCAGCTTTGAATAGACAGTTAATCTTAACAATTGAAATGTAAATGCATTATGCACCTATTGATTACAGTGACTAGTGCAGTTATAATGTTGTTAATTGCAAAAGCAATCAGAAACGCTTAAGACTATGTTCGGTAAAGGCACGTTAAACAACAAAACCGGATTCCGGTGCGTTTTGCGGTGCGATTTCCCCAAGCCAATGGGTTCAGGCGCTGTTTCAATGAAGGTGCACACAGAAATCGTGCGGCATCCGGATCTCAGCCATTCCGACAACGGTAGGCCTATTTAAGGTCACTTGTCTGCTAATTTAGGAACACAGTTGATCGTATATAAAACGCCCGACATAAAAACGAAACCTGTCCACTCAGTCCAAGATTCCATTTTCATCTCTCACGGTAGAGTGCTCTGCCCCTCTGCACCTGGGACGACATAAACAAGCGAAACCATTTCCATTGCTGCCGGTACTCTTCCATCAAACATAATGCATCATCATTCTCATGGTGTTTACCACTATAATCCCAGCTATTATGAGGCAAAGTCGTCGCTACACAAAAGGGTAATTGAAAATTGTCAGTGGAATCAAATCATTACACAGTCAATCAAATTGATCATCATAGTTAGCTTTGTCTAACTACATTAAAATTGGTGCAATTTGCTGTTCTAGTTTGGATGAGATTTTACAAAATGATGGTGATCGGGTCAGAGTGTATGGCCATAGTTCTCTCACAAGAAACAAAACTCAGGCGTCCTGAACACCCGTCTGAGTTGCTGATCCTTTGAGTTGTCTGAAAATTTACAGGTAGGATTGGCCTCTTGTCGCCACGACAGATACTCTGGCGAGTTTGTTTCCGTTTCTTAGGCCACTTCGGGGGCGGGAAGACTTCAGTCATCAACATGACATCATGCAGGTGAAGATTATTGAGTTTGTTGTCGATACCGCTCTACAACATTCTGCTTCCCCTGTCGGGCTCGAGGCCCACGGTGTACTTTTAGCTAATGTTTTCCCAAAACCTGTCTATAACATCGAAAATCCATATAACATGTAACAAAATGCGTCCATCGATTAAAAACCTTCGCCTTGTAACAGTTTAGCAACACGAAAGACATCTGAACCGTTCCCTTGGATTAACGTGCCTGTGCATCCCAGAAACTGAATCTGTGAACTGCCTCAGGGAAATAATCTCACTCTGTCTGAGATTTGCATCTTGTTGGATAGCTTCACTTGCAGTAATTCTGAAGATATGCCTAGTACAGTCCTGTTCGGAAGCAAATTCCCGACATGATACTTCACCAACATGATGAATTGCCCATGAGAGCCAGAAAACTCATGTGAAGCAGCGCCGTTTCGAATGTGTTCAACCCAGGAAGTTGAAGAGAAAGTTACAAGTTACAAGAGGACATGCACTTTCGGACAAGACTGTAGCGTCATCTCATACTCTGATTTGAAAAGAAAGGAAGGCAGGAGAGAAGGCATTGCGCATTCCATCTCCAATCTTAGAAAAAAATTGACTGATTCTAAAGAGACTTAATTATCTTTGTGCATTCATTGGAATTGCTATCATTTTGTTGGATTCGCTCCAGCGAAGTCCGGGGTCTGTCAATTTCCGAAGAGATTCATTGCCTTTGAATAGATGGTGGTGTAATTCCTGGACTGTTTTGTATTCAAGACGAGCCAGGCTCCGTCACAGCGCTGCGGAGATGGGATATGACGTTTAGACATGTTAACCCAGTGACGAGCTCTCCGTCATGGGTTGGTCTGAACGGATTGATAGATATGCTTTTTTCCATCAAGGAGGCTACTCCAAGTGAGGGTTTTCTTGCGCCAGTTGGCTCTCTCCCTATGGACAACCCATCCATAGAAAGCTATGGACACTGGTCTGTGTCAGTGGTCTCAGCGTAGGCCATAAGGAAACCAGCAGTAGTTGCCCATTGAGAGCCAACTCGCTCGAAAAAACTCTCACTGAAGCAGCGTCTTTCGGGTCCGTGGAACCTGTCACCTTGTAGATACATTTCTAACGGCGTCGAAGTCACCACAGAAAAGTATTCAGTTGATCAATATGCATCTATATTTACCATAAAAGAGCTGGGACGATGCGCATCGCTCGTCAAAAGAAGCCTGATCCATTCTACACTGTTATGAACTAATCAAGGTAATAGTATTTCATGTTAGTTGTTTCTTGTCTATCCGGGATGATCTCCTCCGTGATCAGAGCCGGTGAAGGATCATTCCATGCTACCGAAGCGAGTTCAATGAGATTAACGAACATTGTATTGACATATTCAGGTTTGGTTGATCAAAAAGGCGACATAAGGTAACGGGAAAACGGTGATAGAAAAACACATGATTTTGGTACAATGCAAGATACAGGGATAAGTTATAACTTGAGGCGAAAATATAGTCAAATAAAGGTCTTATCTTGTCATACGGCTACCAGATTATGATAATCCTGTTTCTACGACATCGTGTATTCATTCCGACAAATGATATTTCCTGCCAAAGAGAGGCATTAAGGATTGGGATCTTGACATTCCCCGTGCATCAAGTGTCATCAAGACTGATATAGATTATTCAAGAGGAGAAAATGATCATCAAATGTGTCGTGAATCACGGGATAATAAGGTTTTATGGTAATGACGTACGCGGATTTGATGCCGAATCAATTTGTCCGACACTTGTTTGATATCCTGTTTCCTATGCTAGCTCTTCAAATCTACCACCTTTCATCAATGTTAATGCGGAAAGCAACATATAGAATCATCAAACGCGCCTCCCTTCAGGCATCTCCCAGCTCCCCAGGCATCGAGAACCTTTCAGTGTTTGGCGAAATATAAAAACTTCGACGTTCACATTTCATAAATTTGGGTGACGGAGAGGTAGGTTCGGTAGTATCACCGTCTCCGAGATTCGTCAATTTCATCTTTTTGGGACAAAAATTGACACACGTCCAAAGAAAAGACTCTGCAGTCAATGATTGCGTCCGCTGTTTTACAGGTGGAACGTGGCAAACGGAAATCGAACAAGTCATGTGACAGGAAGCGGTTCTATTGCACCACGCTGCAGCCCAAGTTACGTGGAATCAGCAAACGAAGATGTTCGTTGAACGCCAGAGAAATGTTGGCTGAGGGCTATCAGATCACAGCCATGGCGAAAAACGACTCCTTAGCGAAGGACTGCAATGACATTATAAAGTCCACATGACCTGTGTCTTCTGAGAAATTTTCCCGCTCTGAATGGATGGAAATTCATTTGGCCGACAGAGTTGAGGATTAAGATAGCGAAATCTCCTTACAATCTCCCGAAGATGAAGACGATGACATGATCGGATCAGCTTAAGAGTTTGGATAAAATTCCCTTGCACATTCGCGTTCAGAGCTTCGGTTGATTCCGGGATGGCGTTCATAAATTCCAGTAGCCTGATCAGCTGGATCATATCATAGAACCATAATGATTCATCTGGCTATAAACCAGCTCATCTCTAATCGAATGTATGGCTAACTCAAATCTCTGGCTCCTTCTCAGGGCCAATATCATCACCACGTACTTGAGAGGAAAGTACATCTAGTCATCACATATCTCATTCGTACGTTAGAAACCCCTTGGGGTATTATCGTAAGTGACCTTGGTGAAATGATGAAATTAATCGTTGTCGCAGCAATATCCTAATTTACTCTTGGAACCAAGTGTTCAAAATCTAAGTAAGTGAATACGTGATGCTGTAAGGGCTGCTGTACCATAGAATTTATCGGTTCATCGGGTCAGCAGCATGATAACCAGTAATGTCGGAGTGCATGTTGAAAACTCTCACACTTGGTGCAGCACCTAAAGGAGACCGCCCCATTCACCCAACACACACTGGACTACCAGGGTCCAGGTAAAATGCACATCCAGTAGATTTTTTTGCTGCCAGAAAGCTTATTTTGTGTCCTGCACCTAAAATGACAAGCATCTCATAACCATGATAGGCTATATGATTCATAACATCACAGGGACCATTCACAAACCGGCTATGGCAGTTTTAATACACGTCTTTTTTCTATGCCGATGGCTACAACGACATTTATGAGGTAAGGCCGTGAATACATATTGTCTTCTATAAGGCTCTTTATACAAACCAAACGAAGGAATATTTCAGAACTGGCTCGTTCGGGCAGCGATCGTAAAATAAAGACCATGGAGAAGAACGTGCTTCTGCCTCCTAATGCATGGTCAATGCATAACATTGTGATGGAGGTCAGCAGCGGTCAGTCGTTCGACTTATAATGGGCGATTTCGGATGCTTTGGCATTCGTCCATTCTGGTGCACCTTAGTCGATCCGTTTGACGTCAGTGTCTACGAAAACCGTATTGTTGCGTAAGTCAGCATTCTGATACAGCCTCAACAATTCAAATTCTCTCTTCAGAAGTTTGAACTCTCTCACCTGAAAGTCATAAAGAAGAAAAGTACGCTTCCTTGGGGGAAGGCTCGCACTGCTTATCGTACGACGTGGTCGCCTTTTCATTGGCTGTTATGGAAGGTGACGACCTCAGATTGGTGGGCTGGAAATTCAGGGATAAACCATCACAGGTTTACCTAAAATTCCACCCCTTTTCACACGAAGACGTTCACTGCAATTGGCGCGTAGGGAATTTACTATTCGACGAGAGTTAGATCTATAATCACAAAATAAGCCGTATCTCTGCCAAAGGTAATCAGCGTGTAAAAGAAACTATTTACAAGAGTAAAGAACAGTCGGGTATCTGAGAAGTTAAGAAGTCCTATTTCATTTCTCACCACCTGAACAGCATCACGCAATCGCATTTGAATCCTGAAACTTGGTCTACCCCAGGTGCTGAGCATCAATTCGTTCCTTATGTTTCATTCAACTAAATCTATCAATTTGTTAGGATTTCCGGACCGCGATCGTAACTTTTTCTCCTCGGCTACGGTTACAGGAGCTTTGGGTACAGTTCATGAAACGGCGTCGGTTTAGATTATTAAACGTTGTTAGTTAGAATAGNGGAAGGTGACGACCTCAGATTGGTGGGCTGGAAATTCAGGGATAAACCATCACAGGTTTACCTAAAATTCCACTCCTTTTCACACGAAGACGTTCACTGAAATTGGCGCGTATTGAATTTACTATTCGACGAGAGTTAGATCTATAATCACAAAATAAGCCGTATCTCTGCCAAAGGTAATCAGCGTGTAAAAGAAACTATTTACAAGAGTAAAGAACAGTCGGGTATCTGAGAAGTTAAGAAGTCCTATTTCATTTCTCACCACCTGAACAGCATCACGCAATCGCATTTGAATCCTGAAACTTGGTCTACCCCAGGTGCTGAGCATCAATTCGTTCCTTATGTTTCATTCAACTAAATCTATCAATTTGTTAGGATTTCCGGACCGCGATCGTAACTTTTTCTCTTCGGCTACGGTTACAGGAGCTTTGGGTACAGTTCATGAAACGGCGTCGGTTTAGACTATTAAACGCTGGTAGTTAGAATCGACATCACGAGTGAACAAATTCGTTCTTAAAACTCCCACCATGATCCTCATTATTTGGTTTGAACACTTAAATGAGAAGATTTTGGTCTTTCTGAATGGGAAATAGTGCCGGGCACCAGGTGCAACTGCTGGTAGGACACAATGTCTAAAAACATCAGCTGGTTTAAAGCCGGCAACAGACCAGGCGATATCGCATGCGATCTGATCGCCAGCGAGCAAAATCGGCTGTTCATGCCAGTTGTGCGCTGGACAGCGATGCGTGGAATCTTCTCACCAGCGAATATCGCCCATTATCAAACAATACCAAAACCGATGTCATGGCTGGCGATCAGATCAGTGGCGATCAGATCGCTTGCGATATCACCTGGTGTGCTGCCGGCCTAAAGGAATCATTTCTTACAACGATAACAACAACAAAAACAACATTGTAGTAGGTTATACCAACGTAGTCATCGAGCCATCGATCATGCAACCCACACCTCGACCTATCACGAAGTCCTGTAATCTGACCTTCACCTTGACCTTTCCGGTGATCTCACACTGATTAATTTCCTGTAGTACGACATGTGACATCTCTTAATCCAGCCATTGGCCAGTAAGCCTGTCGATGAATGGAGGCATCAAGATTGCATTAAAATGAATCCCCCGAGTGGCTACTCGGACTAGGCTCAAGATCAAACGGACAAAGCCTGAATCTGTTTAATTTCGACAAGGATATGACAATCATGTTGATGGCAAATACGAAAGATGAACTCCCCCGTCCCACAGTAACTCGAATAGAAGGGGAAGCTATTGCGCTGTGGAATACGGCCTGTCGAAGGCCCCAGTGCATTGCAGTGCAAATGCCTGCAGTTGAAGCGATACGAAAGATTAAACATTGCCCGTTCCATTGAGCGTCGAACTGAAGGCAGGCATTGCAGCCTATCCCATGGCAATGCTGATGCCAGGTTTGAAATATACCAGCAGTAGTTTTACGTGTCCATATTTCACCTCATTTTTGGTTGGTGCTGGTGGTGTTCATACCTCATATCAAAAGGTGGTGAACTCCGAAGAATCCGAAATGATATTGCAGGACTAAACTGCAGCTCCACGCCAATTTGGCATGCATAACCAAAGTAGTAAGGGTTTGGCATTATGTAGTGTAGAGCATGAATAAATTGTATGAAACACAATCGATGTCTTGTTTTATTCTTTTTGAATTGAACTTCAGACGATGGAGGATCTATGTGATACCATGTCTAGTCTGCGACTGAGCCCAGTTAAATTCAAAGTCACATTTGCGATTGTGGAAAAACATATACCCTACTGGAGACTGAAAACGCTCCATCAACGAATTCTGCACATTCCTGCACTTTTTCTGCACATTCCTGTACATTTTTTGTAGAATCCAAATCCAATGGAAAGATAACACTGGAGAGGATGGGATTGAAGGACCCTTACTATACACATTGTGCACATAGTGTCAGCACGTCTTCACATTGTGTATATGAATGATCGTCATAAAGTTTATAGTCTAGACGCAGAACGAAAAAGTGGGAAATTTTGTATAACAGCAATTTTTTTGCATTTTTTATATCTCCAAATGACAGAGATTCAGAATAGGCGACAGATAACGTCAATTACAAGGACTCTATTCAAGCAAACCGTACCGAGACCCGCCAGTCCACGCCCTACACTGTCCATTCACTATAGGGGATTGTGCTTTATCTTCCTGTTAACCAATCACAAGGTGGACCTAGCGGACGAAAACATATAATTATGGTTACGTTCACCGTCCGTCGGCGCTGTGGTCGATAAGGCACGGGCGACCAATCACATTCAGTGGGGAGGTTTCGAAATCAAACGATAAACGTAAACTTTACGACAACGTTATTTTTCGTACTACACATTAACCAGATTTTATGTTGCATTTTCGGTACAAAAATAACGTTGTCGTTAACGTTTACGTTTATCGTTTGATTTCGAAACCTCACTATTGTTACATGTTCAACTTAATCATAGGTTCATTTTTCGTTTTCGTACGTTCAGTTTTGATACATACCTTTTGATCATAAAATCGGGGTTTTGCGTCCGGACTATTATCTGCAGGTGAACAAGAAATGTGAAGCTATATTTGAAGCTATACCAGCCTATCCCATGGCAATGCTTGTTGCCAGATTTGGAGCTATACCAGCCAATCCCATGGCAATGCTTGTTGCCAGATTTGAAGCTATAGTACCAGCCTATCCCATGGCAATGCTTGTTGCCAGATTTGGAGCTATACCAGCCAATCCCGTGGCAATGCTTGTTGCCAGGTTTGAAGCAATGCAACGAGAAGCAACAACTAGTACCTTCATGCAAAGATATGTTGGTTCAGCGTCCGGAGCCATTTATCAATGCCAAGCACAATTGCCTGTCAATAGTGTTTTAAGCAATCACGGTGCTCGTGCAGCCAATCAGAGGAGCCATCTCATTTATCACATACAACCACCCGACGGAACATGGAGAGGAAATAAACAACACAATAATACAATCCCCCTCATGCCTCGTAGAATACAAAACCCAACCAACCAAATATCCGAGGCTTCTTACCAAGATAACACAAGCAAATTTGGACATCGTAATTAGAGTGCTGAAGAAAAATATGATGGAAGGGGCCTAATGGATATCACAGAATGACTCTCATCTATCAAGTGCATGACAAGGGGATTAGGGCTTTTAATAATAGCAATCACTAGATCCTAATCTGTATAGGATGTTAGGCGCTGACAAAGGCAAGTTTCATCTAATGTGGTCGCCACGAATTACGTGATTCAATTTGTTCCTTGATCGAATAGTGATGTGAGGGACATGACGAGGTTTAATTAGGTAGGCCAGATAAGTCAATACATAAAAAAGAAGATGTCGAAAAATGATTATTTGGAATAACATAATGAGATGACAGTGCAGATTAAAAGTTAGACTTTTAGCGGACAGCAGTACTATAAAGTACATTGGACAGCATTTGGTTGATGTCCAAAGATTTCACATGGTTCTACATTACTAAGGCCAGAGATAAGCCCAATGTCTGTCGAGTCTATATATCTCTGCGACAAATAAACTTCCTGCGGACAGTCACCACTATTAAAGAAATTCCGACATCATCATTATGGTTGATTTACAAATTGTTTACACAAGTACATGTACATAAAATACAAATTCTGAATGCATTAAGGCCAGAGATAAGCCCAATGATTTTCGGATCAATCTCTGGGACCAAAAAAATGTGCGGAGACTATCCAAGGATTTTAGGCAATTATGGCTGATTTACAAAAATTTTATAAAAAGTCCATGAAATATTGCCGCCGGTGTTTTTATTACTAGGGCCAGAGAAAAGCCCACTGGCTGAGTCGATATCTATGAGGTATTGGATCATTTAGACTCAAAGATCTGTTCCTAGTAATCGGTACTCAGAAGCACACTTCGGAAGGAGGCCTATCGTCAAGCTGTCATCGACCTCATGGGCCCGCTGCATGTTTTGGGCACCCGAGACGAACTAACTATTGACAAATACGACAACGTATCTGCACATCAGCGGTAAGACGGGTGAAGTATAACGTATTTGAAACGAAATATCAGGCAGGGCTCTAACGAATCGGTCAGGGATCTATCCATTAACACCCCAGAACGAAAACCCTCTTGTTCGTCGATCCATCTCTTGTCTACATCGAGGACAATTCAGAGGTAAAGACTTGGTAACACATCAAAATTACCCAGGAAGTAAAATCATCCCAGACACCCTCCTCTCCACAACAGCTCTCCCGTCGCATACCCTATTGCCTTCACCTATCGTATCAGAGTATTGACAACAACTACTGGATAATGATCAATCCCTTCCCGTCCGTGGACACTAATTAGTCTGCTGGATCACTGCCGGGCCCCTCGGGAGAACCCAACCGTGTGCTAACCACGTCGCACGGCTTGCCTGCGGGAACAACCACCAACCTCTCTTGATGCTCGGGCTGAGAATGGTCAGCAAGATATTGGCAGCCGTCTGTCCCCCGGCTTCGCCATCTTCATCGCGGTATAATGGCCGATCATTGCCCTCCTTCACGACGAGCCTGTACGCCTCATTTCACCACGATGGGGTATTGAAGTAATTGGCCTGTCGTGGCCATGATCTTATTAACGTAACATTGAAGGCGAAATGTGATAGAACCGCGATTGAAATTGAGGCACCGAGAATGAGGTGGCGCCATTTTATTTTCGAGTAAATTTCAGTGTTATAGAGTTTTCCCTACAGCCCCTGAAACGCCAACGCGAACGCCAAATCTATTGTTCGATGCCACGAAGAGAGCACCGAACAAAAGGATAGACGTTCGCGTTGGCGTTTCGGGGGCTTTGCGAAAACTCTATGTTGAGAATATTGAAACGCCCGCCGATTCGCTTTCCTGCAGTCGGGATTCAAGTTTTTTTTCGCATGTCCTAAATCTGTGCCACTACTCGGTACACCCCTCAGTACAAGTGGTCAAACTGGCCAGATTTTAATTACAATCAGATATCCCGTGGCAGGCAGCCAGTTACATTTGGCCACTTCTCGAGGGACGGGTATCTGAGACCCACCTCGATGGTTCCTCTCATCAGACAAAGGAATGCTATCCACCACAGACCGACTTCGGTCAATCGAGCGAGAGTTACAGACTGATAACTCTAACCATAATGATCGTGATCAGGTGTCGCGTCTCATACGTGAGACAATGCTTTTCTTCCACTTAACGACCCACCAACCAAGAGATGGAAAAAACACCGCAACCGACGGCGACAATTAATGGTGAACCGAAGGAACTATGAACCGATCACTTGCTTTGAGAGAATCTGCCAAATTGGTCAGAAAAAACGCTTTTATCCCGCGCCTTGTCCCTCTCGCATCATTGGAAGTAGCCCTGGTGAAATTTCCTTTTTTTTGTAATCTGGTGAAGTAGTACAGTGAGTTGCATGGCAAGATCCCCCGCATTGATTCACTTGACACATGTTGTGTTCTCAGACAATTGCTGATCGACCTTTTCCCTATGCCAGGTTGATGTCCCCCCCCCCCACACACACACTCCCTTGTCAGAGGATAGGTAAGAAGACAGGAGGAAAACTTGATATGTCGGAACAAATCCTTCTTACAATGCAATAATGGCACACCCACAACACTACCAACAAGACTGCTCTTCATGCCGCAGGCATGAGAGGGACTGGCGAAGAGATCTATCCACATGGCGCAGGGCGTGGATCATGTCAGAACATCATTATGTACAACTATCACATACAAGTAGGCCGGACAACTCACAAGCAGCCCTCAGTACAAGTGTCCCAAAGTGGCAGGCTGCCTGCTACCGGATATCTGGATAGGTAGTTATAACCTGGCCAGCCTGGGCACTTGTTCTGAGGGGTTCAAAGTGACCACATTTTGCACATACATGATCAGGGTTTCAGTATATGAAGCCTCCACAGAGTTACCGCCGAGGTTCGGTTCCACTCCAGAAACAATACACTCGTATTTTTTTCGGTGAGGGCGCGTGAACCACTGCTAATTGACGAATCCTGGACCAGACTTCACCAATTAGTCTCTTCCTTCGACATTACCGTTGTCTCGTATTGACGGTGATACGTCCGCTTACACGACTTGGCGGGCGGAGCTATCAGGGACACGACACAAGAATGTTGATTCTTGAAGTAAAAAAGGTGAAAGTCTTCGTGTTCAGGATTCTGTGGACAAGAAGGAAGACGACCCCGCTCCCCGACATAGAATGGGTTGAGCAAATGCGGTGAACTTCTCCGACATCTTACGGTAAGTAGTACACCTAAAAAACAGCTCATTTATTCCTTTAAAGCGAATGGCTCGCGGGGTTTGTTGTGGCGCCATGGCAGTTGGTCATCGATATCAAGCAGCATTTTGAGAAAAAGGCAAAAGAAGGATTTTAGTTTAATGAGAAATGCATTAGACAGCCAAACTCCGGAGCCGCATTCTGCAAAATCTGCCGCTTCAAAATCAATGGGAATAGTACAAAATGTACATCTTGACCTACTGCATTTGAAAACGTCATTAACCCATTTTAACAAATTTTTAATGGAACCTCGTCCCCAGTGTTTACATTCGCATATTTGCACAGGTGTTGCATATGGCTGGGGCACGGCTTTGCCTGGAGGCTAGATTCACTCTCTATGGAAGGTACCACCAAAAATGTAAACAAACCCCGCGAGCCATTCGCTTTAATAGATGACCTTCCCACATTGCTCCGTCCTTGAACTCTGAAGTGAAAAAGGCAGCTGATTGGATCGTAATTGTGGGGGCAGAAAAAACTCGTAGAAGTTCCCGATTTTATCATCGACGTTAACACATCGAATAAGTGACTATGATGAATTGATCTAATCAATCTTATTGGTTGGGTCGTGTAGAGGGGCACGCCAGGCTGCCGCGAGTCGAGATGGTTGCGTGATAGATTACTAGGGGATGAAGGAGTTGGGTAAACAGTGTCCGTATGGGACCACTCTCACCACCTATCCGATGGCGAAATTGTGAGAGTTACAGCTTCCTTTTTTCAAACGGCGTCGCTGTTGGTGTTGATGCGATAGCAAGGGATATCATGAGCTGGCCGGATCTTACTACTAGAGAGAAACTGGTGGTCTGCGAACACGATCTCATCTTCTCAGTTCATCATCGTAAACGTCCACGCTCTTCACAGGGCCTGGCATCTGTTCATTCCTGTCAATGAATTAGACCATATGCGCCCATGCCTTTACGACACTACGTCATCGCTATCACGTGATGCCACATTATGTACATAAACAAGATGGATGACGCTGTGACAACACTCCGACTCTGAACGCTGAACGCGGAGTCGGCAGCTGACAGTGAAATGAGCAAGTAGGATTTTTGGTTATAGGCCTACAACATGGTAGCAGAGCGTTCACGATCTACGGACTGGTTTAGTCAGGCAAACAATGCTTCTATAGGGACTGACTTGTGTCGTACTCGGTCAGCTGGGCGTGACTTGAGCAAAGTACATCGTCTTCGATAGCTGCATAGACCTCATGTTGTTTTGTCGTCGTGTTACCGATAGTAACTCAGTCTCCTGATGGAGTAGATCCATTGTAATGACGAGTTGTCTCGCGCCCTGATGGACAGGCTTTACTGACATGAGCAATTAAGCCCTTGGCAGCTATGGTTTAGCGCAGGAGCGTCCCAAATCCCTGCTTAGACGACAGAATGCCGTGTCTTTATGGATGAGCTTATGATGGACTTCTTCGAGGAAGATACGGGGAAAGGTATCGAAAATAATCACCTTTATTTCGTACGACAATATAGTTCCTTTCCAAATTTTCGACTTCATTACCCCGACGACTTAAAGTACTGGTGACGTTCTTCGAAGAAAGCTGTGGCTGGCTGATCCTAACGAACTGGAAATTGGTGTGTTAACTTCTATCACATAACAAATGGTATTAAAGAACTTTTGTTCAGCAGTTCCCAAGTGACAACGGTCATCAACAATGTCGCTAAAGTATCTTACTTCACAGAAGGACTAAAGGGAAGGCTCGCTCGCTCCACAGGAACAAGACAAAGTCTCTTGAAGCAGTTTCTCGCTGTTTGAACTAAAATGTCACGCAAACACTGCCAGACTTTACAAGATACGGGGGAGTAAAAGACGAATAGAACATATAATCCCGATCGGTTGTCGTCGGCAGGCGGCCTTGATGGTGTTGGTTTCGTGTCATCTCGGCTTGTTATGTGATTGCCATCACGTGTAATGCCAGTTTGATTGGGTAATGGCACCCTGAGGATTTGTCACAGATTTGACGTCGGTGTTCCCAGTGTTGTTCTGCCACACAACGTCATGTCGTATTTTTAGACTATTTGAATTTAGATTCCTCAAAGGAATGCAAGTTGAAGATTTACTTTACAGAGTGTTAGATTAAAGGGATTTGAATGACGTTTAAACGTGGTTTAGACCACCGGATGTGGTACACTAGCAATTAGTGGCACGAACTTGTGTTGTGATCCATCCTTTAAAAGTCTCTGATGTAATTAGTCAGCTACCCTTCGGTTACAATACAAAGTTGAAGTCAAATTTCACAAGTCGTAAACAAAAATGATACAAGCAGAAAGATCCAAAGAGTGACACGTTTGATATGAGTGGTTCAAGTGATAAAGCCTGAGGACATTTCTTTCACACCGAATACTCACTGATTGAACTGCAGTACGATTGAGAAGTCAAGCTTACTCAACTTTGATCTGGTCGTTAACTGTGTGAATGTATTAAGATTCGTACACGTTCCGGATTGGAACACCCTCAGGGTCCGTCTGCAGTAGAATGATGATTTTGACTTCTAACGTCCTTTTCACAGAAGTTTGGTGTCAGTGGAGCACTGGATCTCAACCCTATCGCTATGTGTGTCATCTACTACTATAGCTTCACATTTAAGAAGTCAAAGTGGCCGGGGCGGGCTCCTATCAAAGAGTCTCATCATGTGCGAACAGTATTTCAATTCCAATTTCTTCGGAGAAGACTACGGTCGTTAGGTGTGACGCCTTCCCTTGGTCAGGAGCACTGTAGACAACAATGGGAAACTTTCCTGCCAATAGAGACCACCACCAGTTAGCGGTCCTAGGACGTCACGAAATTTGACGTCATAACGAAGAAATGCACGTCACGACGTCATCCATAATGACGTGGCGCCGTGGCTTACGTCTGTGATGTCAAATTTGACGTTCTCGGACCGCCAGCAGGCGGCCTCTAACGACATCCTGGCGTTTCTTGCCTGCGTGTGCCTCTAACTCGCATAATCACGTCATATACATGTTGTCCAACAACTGCCATCAGTGGAAATTGCCAATTATGATCGAATAAACCAGCGGGGATACTTTGTCGTGATTGGTGTAATAAGAGGTAAGGTCAAGTCATTTCCTTGAAGGAAGTTTACCCGGATACCGGGCTATAAACCTATCAGTGGGGCCAAAGTGCTAGCAATTTTATAGGCTACTTTGCATGCGCCTCTGGGCGTTGCATACTTGGACCAGCTGCACTAAATCGGGAGCTAATTCCATGCATGGATGGACGACGCAAGCGCACGTTTTGGGTAAAATGGACCGAAATCATTTCCTCTAGTTGATGGTAACAAAACAACCCTGTGTTGATTGCCAATCACTGTGTGACAGTTAGACTGCTGTTCGACAATGTATCACCTAACACGACATAAAGGGAACGAAATTGATCGTGGAAGGGATGGACTTTTTATCTGCGGTTCGTAGGTCTGAGGGTCGTTGCGAAAACTCCGATTGGACTGACTTGAACGGATTACCGTAATATTAAAAGACTACATACCTGAGACAATCTTCGGCAAACCTCAAATATCTGAAAAGAGAAAGGAAAAAGCATCCTGAAATATGTTCATCTGCATGTACATTTATAGATGAGGTTCACTGGAGGCCATCTTGCAAAAATTAGGTCATCACCATGGAAATTTTCTTCCAGACTGACAGATGATTGGTTCTCCCATCCCCAGTGGGGGACATCCCCATGACGACGACCTAATTTTGGCAAGACTGCTGCAACGAAACTCATATAGCCTACTTGTATGCCTACATTCAAGTGACGTTACCCCATTCCGGCATTCGTGGCGTTCGTGCCCTTCGTACTGCACACAAACTACGTGCGCTACAAATCACTGCCGTTATCCTCGCTTGTTCTGGTTTGGGCCAGTCTACTTGGATCCAGTCTGTCAATGCACTATTGTTATCGATGTCAGATATCTCTATATTGCTGTTACACCGTCTTCAATATCACCATATCGTCCATCAATGACTGATAAACTCAATTAATCTGGCCTCCATCACAGTCCAATAATCCACAACGACCCCCACTGGCTAATTCGTGATGCAGGGTATCTATATGATATCAATTTGGCCAGTCGCCTACCCTTTATGCATTAGCTTGGGTTAATGAGGTCATCATGAATGATAAGGGAGATCATGGCTGATTTACAATCAAGGCTGAGGGTATAAACACTCTTGGTCTTTGATAAAGTACTTTGCCATCAATGTCACTTTGTTCAACCAGTGGCTATGTTTCTTAATCCTGNTACTGCGAATGCTAAGAAGAGGAACGCAAGCGAGGATAAATTAATCAGCTGTAATCTTTATTAAAAACAGCTTAGTAATTATCACAGCAATTATATAATAGCACTAATATGTAGGCCTGCATGTGTAACCCAACGGCTTGGTGTTTATATTTCGCCAGTTAGGACTGCAGTAAACAGAAGAATGCTGCGTAGTGTATTATATTCTTAAAATAATAATATTTGGGTAAAAATATAAAATTCGGGCTAGCTTGATTTTTGATGAGCTAGCCCGAGCTCTAGCCCGAGTTTCCAGCCCGAGTTATCGAGGTGCCAACCGGAATTCCACATTTTATATACAACCGTTCGGGTTACTACCCGAGTAAAAACTCGGGCTGGGAATTCGGGCTGGCTTTACTCGGGCTGGAGAAACTCGGGCTAGCTTGACACAGTCCCAGTAAAGCGAGATTTCACGAGATTTGGTCGAGTGGTGTCAGTCGCTCCGCGGGAAGCTACTCCAGCGCCGCGCGTGGCGACTGACTGAGTGAGTCTAGGATTCAGTCTGTCAGTGCACTGTTGTTATCGATGTCAGATATCTCTATATTGCTGTTACACCGTCTTCAATATCACCATATCGTCCATCAATGACTGATAAACTCAATTAATCTGGCCTCCATCACAGTCCAATAATCCACAACGACCCCCACTGGCTAATTCGTGATGCAGGGGTATCTATATGATATCAATTTGGCCAGTCGCCTCCCTTTATGCATTAGCTTGGGTTAATGAGGTCATCATGAATGATAAGGGAGATCATGGCTGATTTACAATCAAGGCTGAGGGTATAAACACTCTTGGTCTTTGATAAAGTACTTTGCCATCAATGTCACTTTGTTCAACCAGTGGCTATGTTTCTTAATCCTGGGATTTTGTGGCCGGATTATCTCAAACACCGAATAGACCCCTACGTCACTAAGATGAGTATCATATTGGTTGTTCCAAAACCTAACGATAATCTTTAACTCATTGTAAGATTGTGAACGTGTGGAGTCTCCGCATTTGCCACCCTCCTCAACTAAGTCACGCCACCCTCCTCAACCAAGTCACATATTCGGTCATCGCCCTCAAACCTCTTCAACAACGAAATTACGAACCGTCTACATATCTTCCCCCGTAATTTATGAACAAGTCACTCAATCTAATGGAATAAGACAAACTTCGTTTTAACCATCCTTTATCTTCCAGCCGCCTTTTGTCTTCCATCTAAGCTGCTAATATGACTCAAGATTTTCAAAGACCTGCCTTAGAATTCCCGTCACTTCCCAAGAACCGTACGTGCCTAGACATACCCCGGTTGTTTTCACCAATTCGGATTTCCCGAACTCATGCATTATGAACAGCTTTTTTCCCCCGTGTGGCTATTTTTTTCCATAATCGTATCCCAATCCCTCAGGAAACAGAGTTTGTTGACGAAACCATTCCGGTCTGGCGGTTGCTGTTCCCCAGGGGCTCGGGGACAGTCACGATGGCTACAACCTGACCATGGTTTTACCGGTGACTGGCAAGCCCAGGGTCCAAAAGCCCACCACGATGTGTTACCTCTGAGAGTGATGCTAATGTTCAGTATACAAGGTTCGGCGCTCTTCTTGAGTTTATAAAGGTGATGGAAGACGTATAGCTGGCAGCACACGTGATATCACACTTCACAGCGATGTGGGCCAACCGTACAGGAAGTCCGATAGTGCTTTCGGTGCCTATCGGCGCTTTAGTTTGGGAAAATGCATTACATGTATAACTAACTGCCGATAGGCGCCGGTAGCACTATCGGACTTTCTGTGCGGTCGGCCCTAATCACTACCGAGCAAAATTGGCTGTTGACGCCAGGTATGCGCTTGATAGCGATGCGTGGAATCTTCTCGGCAGAGATGATTCACCCCGTATTAAACAATATCAAAACCGATAGCCCCTAGTCTGCGGTGGTTGGTGAGAAGATCGGTGGCGATGAGACCGCTGCGATTTCGACTCCACCTCGCCTGGTGTGCTGTGCGCTTTAACAGTATAAGACGTTCGAATTCTCGTCTCCTGTTCCAACATACCACACCCCACCCTCCTAGGCACGTAACGTTCTGCACGTTCCTTAATGGAACATGACAGGTCTTCGTGTAATCGCATAAAAATCAAAATAAATCGGTGATGCACTCTGATATCTAATTGGCCCAGCGGCTCCGGTACAAGTTGCTTTACCCCGTGATAAAAACGCCTCCCACGTGATTAGGTTAACCTTCTCTTTAGAACTGTAGCAAACTGAATAAAGCACCGGGTCCGCTCATTCTACAACAGACGTCATTGGAGCTCGATCTACTCTTTCGGCGTCCACAA
The DNA here is from genome assembly GCA_002633025.1 of Notospermus geniculatus. Classification (NCBI taxonomy): domain Eukaryota; kingdom Metazoa; phylum Nemertea; class Pilidiophora; order Heteronemertea; family Lineidae; genus Notospermus; species Notospermus geniculatus. Next base: position 290,432 of record NMRB01000402.1, read on the forward strand.
AGTTTTTAGTGAGTATGTGTTTTCAAGGAATATGGCGACAAAGGCAACCCGAGGAGAACGTGCACCAAGGAAGGAATTATCGTTACCAAAGTCCTGTGTCGTGTTGTTGATGAGGGTCTTCTTGCGATACATAAAAAAGGACTGGAACTGAACAGCGTACAGATGAAAGTGAAATAAATCTATTTAGTATATACTGAATAGAAGCCCTTTGCCAGTTCAAGACTTTAAAACTTTGCCCAACCCCCTCGTGGCTACGGCCGCGGACTCAACCGGAAACCAGCCCTTGATGACCGAATCCCTGAAGGATTTGTATACCTCTTCTTAGAGATTGTATGTCTTCACCTTCGTCTAGCTTCCCCTAGGGCCATGATTCCCAGGCCCTTCAAAGAAAACAACGACTCAAGGCCCCGGGCAAGCGTAGAAACCGCTGAGATATAGTACCATCCGGGTCTCTTCGACAGACACAAATTTGGAAGGATTCGGTCGACAAAACCATAATTGGGTCGAAATTAATATCAAATGGATCGAGTTTTTGGTTTCAATTTCGAAGAGAGAAGACGGACAGACAGCTTGACAGGTTCTTCGCCTTTACTGGGTCACAGCCTTGTGACTCCTGTCCTCTTTTCTTCTGTGTACTGTAGGCCTACTTCCAGTTGTATGACAGAGCCTATTCATCATTTCGTCGGGCCCCGCCATCTTGGATTTCTTACAATCTGCGCATGCGCAGTCATATCTAGTGGGAATATTCATATCCCACGACCAATCATTGCGTTGGTTTGCCTACCAGGTAAGTGCGCACGCGCAAAATCTTCCTAGAAACCAAGATGGCGGGGTCGTGGAACCGATGAATAAACCCGCTTGCTGGCCTGAAGGAAGTCTTTTCTGGCTTAGTGGTTTGCGCGTCATCCTGCAAACCATCCACACCGTAACAACGGAGAGTCTAGGGGTCGAGAGATTCTTCATCTGTATATTGAAGAGCACAAAGTTCCACTACTTGTCGTGCGTCTAATCAAGATACAAAGCAATCTCCCATTGTAAATAGAATGCAGTTTTTATCGATCGAAGTTAATTTCAAACTCACCACATTCAATTTGAACTAATCAGAAAATCTGAATTTCTGATCGGCTGCTTTTAATATCTGCCGATGCGCTTGTCTATGATTCGATTCAGAAATGCTGCAACTCTGCCAGGAGCTAAAAATTATGGAAAATTATGGAAATATTGTGAAAAAAAGGAATAAAGCACACGACGTTTTATGCCGTCGGATTCATTGAAGAATTCAGTGGAAGTTTGAAAGTCTTTTGTTTCTCTGTCGTCGGTTCATGTCAAGGTAGTTTGACGGAGACTGAGGGACGCTTGCTTGTTGATCAGAGGGCTAATGTTCTAATTCATGATCTACACGTTCCCAATGGATAGGGACGTGTTTTTCAGGCGACTATGGAGAATGGCGATAACTACGAGAGAGGGCACCATGTCGTAACCAGGTCTTATACAATGGACGCCTTTGTGTGGGAAATTGATCAGGACTTGGATGTCACTTTCATTTCAACAGTTTTAACCAGTAGTGACACCTATTGAGGCAGTGGGTTATGGTCCTCATTCTTCTCCCTGAATCTCAGAACAAAATTTAAGTTTAGATCATGGCATTGTTTAGTTGTTCTAGCTCAGTCCCATCCCCTTCATAAGGTCTGGTTCCTGTAGTCTTAGTACCCATTTACCTGTGGGTGGTTGACTCATGTTGATGATTTCGGAACAAAAGACGGTTCCTATCTTTTATACACTGTACATATGTCAACAAAAGACTAGCTTATTGCAACTTTCAAGTAAGGCAATAGTCGGTGATGAAATCGCTGGGAAATAACAAATAGTTTTATTATCAGAATTGCTTATTACGATCCATTAGCTTTTTGAGATCTGCCAAGACCTGCGGATGTTTCCTATGTTTATCATTCCATTTAGCTGCCGAACAAACAACACATCAGCCACAGGCTTTAACCTATTCGTTTAGAGATTGTTGCAGGCCTGCCGTTTCTCAAAAATTCAGCTGATTTTTACTTTGTTTGAACCAACACACCCGTTTTATTACCGCCTTTTAAACTACCAAATCATAGGAGTGTTTGGCGTTCCAGTTTGGGTTACAATGGATAAACCTCGTGAAATTCTTTTAAAAGACACCTTCAGATACTGGAAAAATCTGATATCTTACATCTCGGATGAAGTTTTCGCCCAAAAGTGAGTTGATTGTGTTGCCAATGACAAAAGGGACATCTTATTCAGTGTTTAATTTGTTGTTCTGGTGCCTTTTTATGTTCTCTCTGAAAGATTCACACCAGGCTATTTGCTTGGGGAGGAAAAAGATATTGAAGGTATACAAAAATGATTAAAAACAACATGTTTGTAGGGCTCTTGTAGGTTGTCTAACTTGGCAGAGGTTAAAAGAATCATTGTACCCGAGCAGCATGATGACATAAGCTTAACGTATTTCTTCCACGCGTGTACAAAGGTTACTGGTATTTTTCACGGCAACTGGCTCTACTTGTGAATGCAACAAGTCAACCAATTGTAAGCCTAATAAGTCGCTATTCACAGAGTCTGGTGTCTTCTATAAGAAACTAAGAAAAACCTATAAGTCGGTAGTCATACCCTCTGGTACATGTATCTTCTAGAAGGAAACATACGAAAATGCGACGAACTAGCAAGTATAAGGTTGATGAATGAACGACCTGCTGGCGACAACTTCCGTACAAAGGCTGCCACAGCAAACTAAAAAGGTTAATACGATAGTATTGAGGGTATTTGTGACATTTTACAAGCCCGAATAGGAGGACAGAGAAACGCATTAAGTTCCCACACGCCCGTCTCTTTCCGGCAAAATCTGCAGGATGGAACCACAAAAGGTTAATGGCCTGACGTCCGGTTCCGGGTATCAACATTTCAAACGGCATGATGCATGAAAAGTAATATTGCTGTACTATTAGACTACACGCACTTGTAGATGCAACAACTTTTGCCTGAATACGTATACGAAACTTCCGTCAGCCTAGTCTCGCGCAGCCAGCCGTTTTGTTCCGCAGTGTTGTTCCCCAGACTCGTAACAGCGGCTGGCTGGGTGTCCGAGACTACCGTCAGCCCTGGTTGATACTTATCCGCCGATTCGTAAATTGGCAGGCTGAGGACTTGAACCTGCGTTATCCAGTGGTCAGAAAGCCCGAGCTGATAAGAGAATTGTGAATAGAGTTGAGGGAACCTATCGTGAAATGTATGACTCAATTACACCAGTCACTCTCCATGCAAATCATCGGCGGGAAATCGAGATCCGAGGATATCCGCCTGAAGAAATCGGCGGTGGTATTGCAATATTTGTACTCAATCAAGCAAGTCTTTTTACGCGAAGAAAGCCACCGAAGCAAACTGATAACCGGCAAGTGCGGTTGTGCTTTTACAGAAGGGCGGGGTCAAGTTTGTGCTGCTCCAAGGCCACGAGAACTTTCTTTGATGTTGATATCACTGTTTAATGCAAGTCAATATCCACTCTATGAAACCCTTCTTTAAAAAACTATTTATGTTGTGTTCTATTTTATGTTGTGTTCAGATCTTTCTAATAGAAAGATCTGTCCGAAAATAGAACACAACATAGATAGTTTTTTAAACACTGATAACCCTTTGTGCATTTCAGTTTCAATATGATTACTACTTTAAGGTTCTACTCTATAATTCGAAGACTAAAACTGTTGCCGATTTCTCCAACCATAACCTCACGATCTCCGAACAATCGCGAAAGGTCTCGCGAGATATGATAGGTCATCCGGTAATCAGATTTCGCCATCAATTGAGCCTCATGAAATGGATGAGATCTTTTCACCGCTCTGACCAATCTTCCATCCAGAAAGCAAAAATGACCATTTGACGGCCATTTGTGGCGACTAAGCACACCATTGCATTCTTTTGACCTTGTAATGATGTCAATTCTTGCAGCGGACCGGACAGCTGATGAAAGCTAGCCGTAGTTTGATCATCCTGGCTTAGTTTTTGTCAAGGAAGACGGTCAGCGATAACATTTCTGCTGCTTTCCTTCCATCCGTCATAAAGCAGAAGTCGATCGATCTGATGACGCCACCTGGGGCTAATTTGGGACAGATGATGAGGTCTTATGGTAGATTTGTTGTTTCCTTACTTTGTAGCTCGGATTATTTTAGTATACATTGTATTTATTTATACATTATCAGAACGAAAGGCAGAAGTGACAATCAGGAGGGCATACATAGCAATCATCATTATTTGGTCCTCAATTATGCTGGCTGACGAACGCTGACACCTCGGATACAAATTCATGTCTGCCATATTGGAAATCATGTCTGTGACAGCCGTGTCGCGGACTTTATCTTCCGTATGTCTGCAACCAGCTAAAGAGGACGCTCATTTCACACACTCTACGTAACATGCATTCGATTAGCGCTTGTTTGAGACAATTTGATGGCACAACGTGGCTGGTGTTGATTCAAACTTTTAATTCTTTCTCAGTATATTTACGGCGATCGCGCCACCACAGGTGACGAGAAACAGATATCGCAGTCATCCCAAAGGAAAATCTACGAACCTATTTATGTCTGATGTCGCCCACTCGAGAATATAAAAGGAGATGACTGATTTAAAAGCCATCAAAAGCAGCTGTCATTTCTCAAACACCATCCACTGATCATCACCTTTTCGACGAATCGAGTGATTAGAGAAGAAACAGAGGATGAGAAAAGATGAAACGCCCAATATATCTCTTGTTATTTTCAAAGATGTTAGCGCCTTAGGTCCAAAAGTCATGTTGCTACCGGTGGGAAAAGAAGAAAGACGTCCTTTGCGTGATGAGTTCAAAGGGATTTCTCCCGCTGGGAATAGATCCACATAATACAACGGTTCACTACTCGTATGCTTCAGACTTATAAAAGGACTTTGAGGACAGTGCCTTGGGATTTAGGGGTAAAGTACAAACACTATTTCAGACAAGACGTCGCCGACATCACCAACCCCCGTTTTTCCCCTCCCCCCGACCGTAACAAAGCCTAGCAAGAAAACCCAACTGCCTTCAATGACTGGCGCCCTATTGAGAACCACATTTGAAAAACAGTTCTTTCGCCCTCTTTGATATACGATATGATTAAAGGAGGCAAAACAACACGCACGCAGTTCTGCAAATGGCAGACTGTAATTTGAATTCAAAGTCATTTTTCACCCTCCTAAGTCAATTGAACCGTTTTTTATTGCGGTGTTTAATGTTCGCCTGTTGTTTGTGCCGTCTGGCAGGGACGGCGAAATGAAATGTGTGCAAATTTTACAAATTATATGTCAGGAAAAACAGTCGTCTTTGAAGAAAACACTCGTAAACATTTATTGAGCGCGAACTATTGTGTTTGAGGGTAACCCTAATTAATGTTTTTGTTTAGTATTCAAGTGATGACAGGTAAATTAAGCAAGCATTTAGCAGATGGTAGACATGATTATTTGCGAGACAGGAACTGTGTTAAAGAACACTATAGTCTTGATATATTGCCTGGTAATATAACGATAAGTGTTCAACACTTGATAACATTTCATGAATAAGATACAGAGAAGGCAACTCCCAACTTGGTTCTGGACATACTAATGTTCGTGCATGGTCTCAGCGTTTCGCCGGGACGAAAGGAATGCGAGTACTAGGAATGCAAGTCCCATTCCGATGGTTACATTTTTTCCAAAATGTAGCGGTATTGGCTAGAGTAGAAACAGAAGCTAAGAATGTAGTGTGCTTGAAACGTGAGAACAAAGTACATGTAAATGTACAAACAATGCCATTTTTTTGTAAGCGTTCTCCAACCTACCGAGAACCAGTCCCCGGCAGTGATTCCACACACCGACACCCAAGGACGTGATACCAATCTGAGCTCATGAAGAAGTCTTTACTTCAGCTTCCTCGGTAAACACACGGCGGAGGCGGGCGAGTACTTAGCCTTGATAATATCAGGGACTCTCAAAACCTGTTCTAACCGGTTATAAGCTAACACTTCATTTGTTTACAAAATAAAATAATGATGGTAGGGGAATAATAAAGAAGTTATAACCACTGCCTGGGGCTGTAGAAGTTTAGACGCAAACATGCTTTTGATTAAAAAAAGTCCCTTCTGAGCTTTATCGCAGACTCCGAATCAGAAATAGACACGGCGACTCCTGTTGTTCCGCCATAAACAAGAGAAGACATCTCACAAGACGAGTGAGCAGATCCACACATTGTTCTCAGCGTCTTAATGTCCTGCTGAATTAAAGTTGTTGGAAACCTTCCTGAGAAAGTAAGCCAAAGTAGTAGCATGTTCTCAAAGTCCTATTCTTTTAAAAGTCTCTACTCGGCGGGACGCGGTGATCCAAAGGCCTTTGTTCATAAGAAGCGTGGCGGGAAAAAGAGGAAAGCTTTTGCCGCCTTCGCGTTCAAAGTCGCTCTCATTAACACGGGTCATAAGGCTTGGTCTGTACTTCGTTTGATTCTTCCATTGTTACTTAGCACAATAGTGAGGTTTCGCAAATCTGACGAAACATGAAGTACGAAATACGAAACTGAACTTCATTTCCATGACGTAATGTATTTCAGGAGATGGTTGGTACCGCAAATCTCCCTGCTGCCAGTGCGCCTTTTAGCATAGTATGTATACACTGTAAAAACCAATGGGCTCGAGAGACCCATGATTTTGTCCACTACCCGGACACGTGGGTTTGAGATGAGAATGGGTCCATGGTACCCAGAATATTTGTTCTTCGAGCCTGAAACGAGGAGGTCCTTAGGTTCCAGTAACCCTAATGACCAGTTTCACAGGTCACTTTGGCCCATCTACTGTTGCTGCTCATGGGTGCCAACACCCCACGGTAGCATTCGTAGATGGGCCTAGTGACCTACGAAACTCTCATTATGGGTTACTGGAACCTATAGTCCTGTCCGTTTCAGGCTCGAAGAACAAATATTCTGGGCACCATGGACCCATTCTCCATTGAACACATTTCAAACCCATGTGTCCAGGTAGTGGACAAAATCATGGGTCTCTCGAGCCCATTCGTTTTTACAGTAATGTGTAAGACCTGGAGGAATTATACTATAATTCCTGGAGGAATTATACTATAATTCCTCCAAGGTAAGACCGAGAGAGTTATGGTGCATTTTGAATTTTTAAATTTACACTTCGTGTCAACGAAGTGGAAACGAAAGATAAATTTCAAAGTTTGATAAAGTACACCGTAACTCTATTGGTCGAACGTAGACGCTCTTGCAGCCGGCGATATTTGTGGTACCAACCATCTCCTGAAATAACGTCGTGAAAATTCGTATTTCGTACTTCGTTTTTCATCAGCTTTGCGAAACCTCATTATTAATAGAAACGGGACGGCGAACAGTCACATGTATTCCCTGCTCGTCACCAAACCGAATACAGAACATTTTTTTCCATCCCGAAGCCGATCCCGGTTAGACTAATGGTTTCGTTCAATCAGCCGTCGGTATCGTTTTTTTACCAATTAATTCGTTTCCGGGTGAGAGTTCGTCCTAAAACATATTTCGTACCATCGGTTAATGATTCGCCGTTCGAATCTCTGAAACGTTTGCGTTAGGAAATAGTCTTTTTTGTCGTCGACTGCGAGTGTACCATACGACGAAAGGAACGAGAACTTAAACACTACCGCCACTAGGAGGCGCTGTGAAGGGTTGTGCCTCTTTTTTGACAGCTCGTCCCTGTTGCACTGCGTCATAGACGTTGTGACGCAACGTCACTGCATTGCTTTGCACTGTCTTTGACACAACCACTCGCAGCGCCGCCCTGTCGGGATAAAGAGTCACTCGTAGGTTCCTGTCAATGGACAAAAGGATGGGGATTGGATATTCTAGTCGGTGCTGGGAACCTGCTGCCCAACCTTTGGACAGTTCTACTCACAGGTTATCGATGGACATGTACCAAAAGTAGCTACCTACAACGATGCTTTTGAGAGGGACTTCGACTGTGTGGTTAACAAGATAGACATGGGGCCACTCATCACAAAATGAACCTGAATGGAATTCAATATGGCTGCCGTAGCATCAAAACGTGATTATCAACAATTCAACCCCACAAATGACTTCAATCATTGTCACTATCCTTTAAGTGAGCGGAAACGAACCCAAAGTCGCTGTCACATCTGTCATATTGGAAATCTGAGTGCCTTGAAAAACGGTTGAAACTTTCGTTAAATCACGCCAATTACAATATGCACTAAAAAAACATTTCCATTGGTTAACTCCTTTATTTGTGTAGAAATCCTTGCTGTCAGTCATAATCGGCCTATCCACGTGCAATATTATTGCACAATATGAGGATGCAGGGCCGTAGCTAGCTTTTTTCCTAGGGGGGCATTTTAAGCAGACGAGCTCTACAGACGTGGGCAGCGCCAAAGGGCCTCGCTGTTGCGGGTCCCCAGACAAATTTTGAAAACAAGATGACATTGTAAATGTCGTATGGTTCCCGATGTAGAGGTACATCTACACGAATGGTACACTGATCAACATAGATATCAGATACATTGATAGAGATCAGGATACATTGACAGACATCAGGATACCTTGATGTGATGTGGCGCGGTGCGATGCCATGCGATATGATATATGATACATGACATGACATGACCTGACATGAGATGACCTGACCTGACCTACCCTAACATGAGATTGACCTGACCTGACCT
>NMRB01000402.1:299351-384888 GCA_002633025.1 Notospermus geniculatus
TTTTTTTTGAACAATTGGCCGGAAGCACATGATACCCCTTTTGGGCCCCATACTGTGCACTTTGTATGTGGATGGACCGCTATAGTCCCAATGGCTTGAAATAGACAAGAGACTTGGTCATAATGACTTGTTTACTGTACATATCCGCAGTCAATATGCTCATCAGAATAAAAGGATCTATCTGCCAGATTGGTCGTGGCATAGTAAATGGAATCTCACCCAAGCGGAAAGATCATTTTACGGTTGGGCGGAGAATAGAAGGAAATACAACAAGTAAATGTACAATGGCCATCATGAGTAGAAGTATTAATCTAGGATACATCCACAGACACCATTTAACACGGGAGGTAATGGTAGCCATGTCAGGCATGATGATCAACAGGGAGGACTCGTTGTCCTAGCCACAAATTGGCAATCTGGGGAACAGGGGCCATTTAACAGCCACGGATCTCCAAATCTTTCGATCTTTGCGGTCGCCATTTTGGGGCCAGTTTATAAGCAAATTTTTTCAATGCTCCCAAAAAACCAGCGCGAGCATCAATCCTTTTGTTCTGTGCTCTTTTTATGGCATCGAACAATGGGAATGGCCTGGCTGCTCGACCGTGATGTTGAAATGTTAAACGTTATTTCATTGGTCCGGACAGATTGAAAGCTTTCCACCGAATGGTTAATTTTTGAGTTGGGATTTCGAATGTCGGATTTCGGTTGAATCTCGGGTGAGCCTACAGGGCTTTCGTACTGATTGGTACGTCCGTCATCTCCGATATGTAGGCCTAATCCTCAACCCTTGGTCATCGTTGCCTTTTCTAGGGCTACCTCAGATAGAAAGGGATTACAAAGGTAGCATTTCTAAAGCGTCTGTGGTCGTGCGTTTCATGTTGCTCAGAGGATATTATGATGAAAAATTCCCCTGGCTATAAATATGACGCGTACGATACCAATCACGCAGACGAAGGTGAAACTGGATTCGAGACAGAAAATGGAGCCAGTGTTTGTTTGATGTTGATGAGAGTGTATCATATTTAGCCCCGTCCATCTCATTATGTTAAACAATACATCTTATTAGTCGGCACTGTCATCCTATTACTGGTACTGTTTGAAAAGTTGAAAGCATGTGGACACCATTAACTGGCTCTGACAGAACCCACAGATTCCAAGTTAAATTTCTGTCATTCTTTATAGGCCTACTACTATCTATCACTCTGTAACTAAAATATCATTCGGCGTTCAACGTTAAAAGATTCCGTGTGTATTTCAACACGATCTAACGATTAGAAGTTCCAAGTTCATCTCTATACTTGTCAAGTAGAAAAAGTTCAAATACAAGTATAAATGCACCTCAAATGTCTGATATCGGGCTGTAAGTCAACAAAAATCCTCGGTTTTGTCTTGCTCCTGTGTGAAGGGTAGAGTCAGACTAGTCTAACTCCCACGTCAGTTCAGATTCACTAACGTCGGCAATCATGCTATGAGCCATGAATATCCTTCGTGAAAATCAAAATCCGAATCTTTTGAAATCGCTTGTCAACAAACATCTCTCGTTACTAAAAGTTTGATGCTCGGGTCTCAAACCGAGTCACTGTTTGAGGTGGTGCTTTGTGGAAAAGCTTAAAACTGCAAGCTGATTTCCAATTCTTTTATCAGAAATAGGTAGAATTCTTCTTTGAGTATATGAGTTGCTGAGGTTTTCATCCGAAGAGTTACACTTGACAATTCTATCCCAAGAAAAAAAGGTTTTTTTGCGAAATCTGACGAAATGTTGGCGGATTCAGTCGTGGTATGTCGTCGAGAGTAGACGACGAGTGTTTTCAAACTCAATGGACTGCCCGGCTACGACAGAAATGGAAACGTACATTGTACAACCCTCAATTATATGCAACCACTCAGAGCCGGCAAAGTAACCCGTGATAATAGAGCGACAACTTCGACACCTTAAGGTCTTTCTTCTGTTCCGTTTTTTGTCGGCCTCCTGAAATGCATCTTTATAAAAAAATCTATTTTAGGCGTGCATACGTATGTTCAGCACTTAAAACCTTAATGTTTAAAACATCCATGCCCCGAACTAAATTCTTTATACCACATCATCTCAAAGAAAAAAATAAGGCAGATATCAGTTTCAAATCGGTAAGGAGAAGAAGGAATCCGACAACTGCAATCTCACCCAGCATTCCACAGCTACTCACTTATTATTATGCATTGAAATTTTAATACCTCTTTTTAACTGCGAAGGAACCTCGAGCAATTTTTCTTATAAAAGTTGCCGATAAAAAGTCTAAATGCTAGAAAGTCATATCTTAATTCCTCGCTCGGGGCTTGTGTTCCGCGGCTGACGTTTTACAGGTAATCCGTGTGAAATATCGATGTAACCTTAGAATATTGTGAAAACAGATTTCAAAAATATTTCTCTCCTAAGTTTGCATCGTGTTGACGCATCGGGCCAGGGATTTAAACAGCTTGTCGTATCCCAGGTTTGAGCAGACTTTATCATCTCTCAAGTTTTCTGACGTGTCTGATGGCTGGGCGAATGAATTGGAAGAAATTTGAAGGAACATTCTTCAGATGGTTCGTAGGAACAAACTTCCTTCAAATATTTTGTAATCGACACTACAGGACGCGAGAAAAGTCAAGTGTGAGTGTAGTCAATTTTTATCGTAGCAAGTTAGCTAATGGTGTTTTTAACCCTGAAGATTCTTGCTCGTGGACAAGCTTTTGTCGTTGTGCCAGGTGCAGGCCTGCATAAGAAAGTGGCCGTCACGTTCTTGTTCACTTTTTCACTTTTTTCTTGGTCTTTGGTGCAGCCTTGACAGAGGTTCCTATTTACCTACTGGTTGTGCCATTACTATGTGTGCCATGTATATAACTTTTATGTCTTTTAATTGTTTTACTCATTGTTTTATTGATTGTTTTATGGATTGTACACACATAGTATAAAGTTTAAATAAATAAATAAATAAATAAAAAAACTGTGACAAAAGGCGTGGTCTGCTGCTCTGGGGTAGATGAGAATATATATGTGCGCAGCCAAAGTTAATACGTGATTTATAGTCCTAAGATACAATCGAGGGGACTTTTTTGCTCCCTCAGTAAGAAGGGTTTCCTGTTCTGAGCTCAGCAACAGGGTACAAAGACAGGATTAATCAACTAGAGCCAACATTTTTATCACCAGACAGTAACCATATTTTGCGAATGTAGATTTTGTTATTTGGTTCGTCTGGCAAAAGGATTACAAAGCCGACCAGACACGATTCAATTTAACACACGGCATACGCTTTGAGCTGTACAAATGCTCAAAATATTATTGTGTTGCCAATCCTACCGTATTCCGCCTTTTGCCAAATTGAACTGATATCTTCATACGATCACACTCATCATTCAGCCCAATTTGACAAATTTCACCAGCCTCTCATCATTTCTAGGACCACGATTGACAAAAAAGGAATTTGTCCTTTGATATCGGTCGGCATTACCGGACTCGTCAACTTCCACTTTTTTGCAGGAAACGAGTTTAGTGTTAGGAAAATGAAAACGTACCTTTCTAGAACATCAAAGGCTGTTGGTTTAGTGTCTACTGGTCAGACTATATGACAATAACCGTATGTTGATGGTGTTTTATTTGCCTTAATCGAGGAGCTCCTGCAGATGGTACAAGTTCTTGAAGGGGGGGGGGCGGCTTTTCAACGACTATGGTAAAGTTGAGAACGGTTCGATGAGGCTGCCATCTTGGTCAGACACCAACTGATCCCATACAAGCCTTCTGTATGTGTGGCAGAAATAAGCCCGTCAACACGGTCAAGGCTGTGTACGACGAACCCCGATGAAAATTTCCAAGTGTCGAACCCTTTGCCCATGCCTGTCTTACTCCCTCACCGAGTATAAGACATAATGGCCGGCGCCCCTAGACTAATCCACCCGTTCATCATAGCCTTGACTTCACTGCCCCCGCGAGTTTCTTCGGTATCCCGGGATGATACTTCTGAGTAGTCCGATGGTTAAAGGACACGAGTTCAACGACCACGATGCTCGCAGCCTTGGCCTGCCTGTCTACGGGCTATAGCTTTCATCTACTGAAGAGTTTCTGGCAAAGCATCCAAACCAGACTATAGCCTTCCATTCAGTCTCCCCTCCCCATGCCACTCACAGGTATCGGGCGGAAATGAGAGCAATCAGTCTCCCCGCCACTTCAGAATCCTGGACGTGAATGCCCTGATTGCTGTGATAGCTTTCCATTCTCTCCATAGTATTCCAATTGCTAGCTGCTCTTTCTTGATTCACTATGGCCACTTTCAGTTTCACTATATCGTCATGATCATGACAGTTAGATAGTTCCCACAGTGAGCTCTTGCAGACCTTGCATTCATCGGCGGTGTCAAAAAACGTCCGTGAAGACAAATGTATGGGTTACTACAATGCTGGAGTGAAGTCATAAATAGTTTTCGGAGAGATGCCGACCAATTCTCTCCTGTCGCTCGCCCTATTTTGTCTGAAATTTAGAAGTACTTTTAGGCTCGACGCTGATCCGGAATGTTCTGAGGTCAAAAACAAGTTGGAAGACTGTCGCTTTTTTGTGTCGTCTTCGCAGGTTAAAGTACGTCCGCTTCGCACCTTTCCGCCCCCAAAACAAGACGCCCTCGCGAGACCAATGCAATCAGTGCCTACTGCAACAAGTTACGCAGGTGGCCATACACAATGCACCTAATTAATTGCCCAGGGATGAGGGACCGCTAATGCGAAACTCCTGTTGGCTTGGAGAGATGATGAAAATGGTGGTAATCCACAACGTTTCCTTGTACTATTATTGGTCATGCCATGTCTAAAGTAGTTGAACAAGTCCGATATTGACGTAGTCAACACGATAACATTGTCTGAAGTCGCGAGGATTTGGCATTTACCTGGTCCTGTGTTTAGGTTAGTTATCGTGGCTGTATTGTGCGGAAGATTGCTTGAACGGGGAGGACAATCCTTCAGACTGTCACACCTTCCAAGCGGCGTGCCTGATTTCTAGGCTGGGCGTGATCAAGTCGAAGGGCTGAGGGATACAACTCAGTGACTAGAACCTTACACGCACTACTTTAACGACATTTCTTTGAAACCAAAAGTCTTTTCATCAAACGTGACGTGGTTGGGTGAGGATAATCCTTTCAGCCTCACCAATGAAATAAAATATTTGGACTTCGTTAATATGTAGAATGGTACTCGTTGGAATGTGAACTGGTTTTTGTTAGACCAAACCTAAACAACAGAGATTCATGTTGCGAATCGTCAGAAGACCAGAGGTCTGGCGCCAACGGCAAGAAATCATACCGTCTGGACAAGCCTTGTCCACTCGGATGACAGGACACAGGTGCTAACCGAAACTCGTTCATCTCTTTCGGGACAGGTTTAGGAATATGGCACCTGCCAATTCCTCGATCCGTCCATTTGGTTGGAAAAAACTGGCAAGAAATACCAATTGGGATTTTTATTTCGGGTATTCTGCCAACAACAGTCGTTAAATCGGCCTGGACGCCGCCTCCCCCACAGAAAGAACAAAGGAATGAACGCGTTAAAGAAGAAAAAGACTAACCCCCCTCCCCGGATAATCACAAAAATTACCGCACTGGTGTCTATTTTACGCACGCAAGATAATCCGTCAAAAGATCACCAGAGCAAACCAAAGGCAGAATTGAACATCAACAGGAAATGACATAATGAAATGAATATTCCTGTCATGAATACTTCAAACAGTTCTTATCAACAACAAAATGTGTTACAAAGAACAAGAAGAAATTTGATTTCTTAGAAGTTTATTGGTTAAAAGGAATGAGTCAGGAGTGAGTTTTCGCAACTGTCAAGTTGGGCCAACGACGATGATGATCTATCGTTCGGGTATACTCAGACAGTGGGGAGGTTTCGAAATCAAACGATAAACCAAAACTTTACGACAACGTTATTTTTCATACTACACATTAACCAGATTTTGCATTGCATTTTCGGTACAAAAATAAAGTTGTCGTTAACGTTTACGTTTATCGTTTGATTTCGAAACCTCCCTAATAGGGAGTTTTCGCAAAGCCCGAAACGCCAACGCGAACGCCAAACCCATTGTCCGATGCCACGAATAGAGCACCGAACAAAGGGATAGACGTTCGCATTGGCGTTTCGGGGGCTTGGCGAAAACTCTTAGAAAATCGTAATCTAAACGTAGGCCCTATTCACCCGGAGTCGGTTCGATCCGGATCGAGGCCACCAGTTCATTTGATTTTTGTACCGCGAAAAGCCATGCGTTTTGTACTATCCTTCCCTTTTCATGGTACAAGAAGTAAGTGAACTGGCCTCGAACCGGATCGAACTGACTCCGTGTAAAAAGGCTTCTATAGTGGTAGGTCCATCCGGTCGATCGCGAAAACTTTCCAACACATGGAGGTCAAACTTTTTTTCCACAGCTTCATCGAGTTACTTCTAAATACTCCCTCAGTGTTCTGACGATAGAAGGTGACATGGATTACCAACAAAACGATACACGGTGTCAAATTCGCTGGGAAGCTGTCTCCTGCTGAACCAACACCAGATACATTCCAATAAAAAATCGAACCAACGGTCTCACTTTTTTACAAATATTCAATTCTCATTATATGAAAAGATATGTGCTCTGTCAACTGCAGCACAACATGATGGATATCATGAGCTCAGCCTCATTACCTCAGGGGCTATACATCTTACGCTGGTGAATGTGGGAGTCGATGATAGTTGGGAATTCGCCTAATTCTACAATTGAGGTTTTTTTGCCTTGGAAAGCGGTGAAATACGACCAATCGTGACATGATTAATGATACAATCTGTTCTCTGAAGGAGACTCTCGCCGGCAAAATGACGACACGATGTGACAATGTTCTTGTGGTTGGTGATCTGTTGTCATGGTGTTCCAGGAGGAAACCTCGAACTCGCATTTGATAGTACCGGTATGTGGGTTGTGTGACAGCCGAGGAGGAGCGCGACCAGCGATCGAGAAAGAGGACCAGCAGCCCTAACAGAGGAGGAGACGGACCGGTACTCGAGGGAGGAGAGACACCAGTAGGTTGATGTTTCAGGTGTCGCCCACGACTGCAAGATGACTTGTGAAAACTGACTTTCTACAAGAAGGCTTCCCGTACATCGCGCAAGACTCTCAGCGCAGTGCTCTCGCAGGGTACGCAAAGCCCACGCGTACGTTGTGCGATACAGCTGCGAAGGTGGCGCGTAGGGTATACACGAAGCACATGGTACGTCAATTATGCTTTGTTCTGTAGCCAAAAGATACTACCTATAAGACAAAAAATCCGACCCCACTTTTTCTTACCAGGCGAACCATGGTAATCACTAAGATCTATCACCCAAATAACTCACCGATACCAATCGATTAGGCGAGATTACGGCTGGACAAGGAAAAAATATGTCCTGGGCACGGGAGCAATATCGTCTCAAATCGTGTCGGAATTGGCATGCAAAAATCAATGCCAATCAGTCATTTCTTTCCCATCCGTAGCAGAAAACAATTGATCACGTCTATTTTTTGTCATTGTTTTCTAATGGATGGTATTCAAATCTAATTAGGTGAAGCTTACATGCTTACGTTCGAGATTGGTCGCTTAATACTCGGTTCTGCAAAGTCATCGTTTCATTCTACGTGTATCCTGATATAGAATCAGCCAATGGGAGGCTTTACTGCCGTTAGAGGTCGCCTGTTAGCGGTCCTAGAACGTCACAAAATTTGACGTCATAAACGTGAGTCATGGCCTCCACGTCATTATGGATGACGGCGTGGCGTGAACTTCTTCTCTGTGACGTCAAATTTCATGACGTCCTAGGACCATTAGTGGTGGCCTCTAACGGCAGGAAAGTCTCCCATTCTGCCCGAGATACGGCGTAACTGAAGTCTTGCTTTTCTTTCCCACATATGTATTCTACACAAGATACGGTTTGAACCTAATAATACATCAATTACAAGGTTTACCCCAATTATAGATTAGTGTCACCACCGTGAATGACTTCCATAAACGTAATCAAGTATGATGTATATCCCAGATAAACCCTTCATAACTGAAGGTTACAGGGGACATGGTTCCACATTACATCCGTTCATCAAGAAATGATTAGATTTGGAGTGTTACATCTTCATATGGCTTCCATGACGTTGTTCAGGGCATAAATTTCTCGGTGATTTTGATTTTGTTCGTGCGAGTTGACACGCAATGGGCAGTTTACCATTGTTAAGCCTGCCGCACACACTGGAGCTATCTGCTGAGCAAAAAGTCATTCGCCAATAGCAGATGAAACATGCCTTTAAAGATCAATTTCAGTCCACACACTACCAAAAATCAAGAATCGGCCTTGTTGTATGGTTGTCAACACAGACGACGAACACAGCCAGGAAGCCACTGGACAGCCATTGACCTCGATGTCAATGGTCAAGGAGAATACTTTGACTCGTACGGTTTACCACCACTGCCCTTAGTGGAAATGGATTTTATAATGCAACGCCTATTGTATAACCGTCAGTAGTGCATGGACGCCCAAGTATCCGAAATGATATTGCAGGACTACACTGTAGCTCCACGCCAATTTGGCATGCATAACCAAAGTAGTACGGGAGGCTTTACTTTCAGTACGACCAACGCCGGGACCAATGCCACAAACGACTGTCCATAGTTTTCTCTGGTTGAGTTGCCCATTGAGAGCCAACTTACGCGAGGAGACACGCCGCGATCCACCCTCTGGCACTAACAGAAGTTATACAACACGCAGATCGTTTCATTGAGTGAGCGAACAAATTGCACTTGTCACTACAGAAGTAAATCGTGCTTCTAAAGAGGAAATGAGTGGATAGAATGCCAAGCTTTCAGTTCCAAAAGTTACCTTAAGATGTTGATCGATTGCAGCACGCACAAAGATGGAATATTCAAATATGTTATGAACTTAGTGTGATCCTCTCCACACGCTACTCGCTACTTAGCATAAATCATAATCATAATCGGACAACGGCATCCAAGCATCGGTTCTTTCTTCTTTCTACCTATCGTTAATCACGGCGAGTTTTTCTTTTTAATGGAAGCACGTGAAGAGTTCTATCGCGAAATGGTGTCGTGCAGTTCTAACGCTGTAAAACCGACTAAGCAGATGATGAATGTCATCATTTCTTGAAAGGCAACATTTTTCTTGAACATAATTTGTGAAGTAACGTCGGAACTAATTTCTTGTCTATGACAATTTCGTTCGAGTTATAATTTTTTTACCGCTGGCTTCCGTAGCTTCAAATGATTCTCTGAACTTTTAAGACTTGCCTCCGTTGCTCATCTGTGACAGGATAGAAAGTTGGTAACCAGCATGTAACGTTCTTATCTTCTGAAAATAGGGAGTTTGAGAAATCAAACGATAAACGTTAACTTTGCGACAACGTTATTTTTTGTACCCAAAATGCAATGTATAATCTGGTAAATTCGCAATAACGTTGTCGTAAAGTTAACATTAATCGTTTGATTTCTTAAACTCCCTGATGGCTAAACCAAGGGGAGCTCTCGTCTCTCTTCAATGCATGGCAATGACTGATACTCCAGGTGAAAGATCGTGTCCACGTTCGGCATGGGTTCGAACCCACGACTTACGAATGATTGCCATTTGACAGCCAAGCCTCTCTCACCACATGCAGCCGTCAGGCAGAGCAAGTTGACGACTGCGAAGTACTTGAAGACTGGTGATTATTGGTGTTGACTGTGAATGATAATACTTGCTGACACCTCGTCAGCGAGTTATTTCACGGCCGAATAACACATTATACTTGTGTCTCCAAACAGGTGGATTTATAGATCAGGGTCACGAAGGAGGATCATTTCCGCTGATCTCAATTTCTAGAAGTTATTTTTTTCTCCCGGATGGATGGTTGGGGGATTGCGTGGTATGATCGCGGCGGATGGTGATTTATACCCAATGGTATCGCGAGAAATTCAAATGATTCTCTGAACTTTTAAGACTTTAGCCTCCGTTGCTCATCTGTGACAGGATAGAAAGTTGGTAACCAGCATGTAACGTTCTTATCTTCTGAAAATAGGGAGTTTGAGAAATCAAACGATAAACGTTAACTTTACGACAACGTTATTTTTTGTACCCAAAATGCAATGTATTATCTGGTAAATTCGCAATAACGTTGCCGTAAAGTTAACATTAATCGTTTGATTTCTTAAACTCCCTGATGGCTAAGCCAAGGGGAGCTTGCGTCTCTCTCATGCTTGGCAATGACTGATACTCTAGGTGAAAGATCGTGTCCACGTTCGGCATGGGTTCGAACCCACGACTTACGAATGATTGCCATTTGACAGCCAAGCCACATGTAGCCGTCAGGCAGAGCAAGTTGACGACTGCGAAGTACTTGAAGACTGGTGATTATTGGTGTTGACTGCGAATGATAATACTTGCTGACACCTCGTCAGCGAGTTATTTCACGGCCGAATAACACATTATACTTGTGTCTCCAAACAGGTGGATTTATAGATCAGGGTCACGAACGAAGATCATTTCCGCTGATCTCAATTTCGAGAAGTTATTTTTTTCTCCCGGATGGATGGTTGGGGGATTGCGTGGTATGATCGCGGCGGATGGTGATTTATACCCAATGGTATCGCGAGAATTGATGTGACGGGGACACGAGAGGATAAACATTAATATTGTTATCTCATGGTTGCTGTTGGGAGCTGATCACTTTTTTCGCTTCAGAAGCAGTGTGTAATTGGGAAAAGATAAACTATGTCACGAGAAGCGATTATTAACCGGTGATTTTTTGACATTGTGTCGGGTTCCAAACTGGTAATTGTCTTCTTTACGTCATCAGAACCAGCGGTGGTTGATTCATGACCACACTCCTGTTAGACTAGCGAATCAACTCGCTGTTGGACTCCATCAACAAACAGAACCGACGCTAGACTCCCAAAACAAGCTGCATGGAGAAGTGGTCACGTCTTTGCCTCGCGGTACGTATAGATCGTTTTCAATGACGTCACATATCCGACCTTGTGCTTGTTTACACATATCTTCATTTTGGTTCCCGAAGCCACCACTAGGGCTTCGGGAACCAAAATTATGTATCTTCAGTGACTCACTCCATCCTCAAATAACTTACATCTACTACAAGGCAATAGGCCGAGACAGAAGACGTGATTTATTCGTACTCGCCATTCCTAACGGCTGTTTATCACAAAACCGTTTAATAGAAGAAACTTATGGGCAGAAGTCCCAGGCCCCAAAGTGGTAAAAAGGCACAATCTAAAGCTGAAACATTCAACAACAAACCTCACGGCACAACAAGTTTTCAAAGATCCTTGATATTTCTCAGCCTTCCTTGGGCGAGAGAAAAACGTCATTAGCACGTCTTGCGAACAAAAAGCATTGGATGTTCACACTGTCTTTCTCAGTATCGCCAACGGGAGAAGACCAAAGCCCAATTTTATAATTAGTTGAGATTAATCTGTTATCATTGTTAGCGAGAGCAGCCGTCAGCGATTTGAAGAAGCTCGTGGTGATACCAGTCTACTGTCAGATGATGGCAAAGAAATAGGCGATAATTGACAAGGTGAGGTATGACTTTCTCTTCGAAGTGACTGATTCGTAGGCTGAAGCTTTTTCAGGTGTGGCTCCACGTGAGTGTTTTCTCGCATAAGTTGGCTCTCTATGGGCAACTCAACCATATAAAGCTATGGCAGTCATTTGTGCCATTGGGATTCAGCGTAAGCAAACCAACTATGGGTAACTGGACCATAGAAAGCTACGGCAGTCATTTGTGCCACTGGGATTCAGCGTAAGCAAACCAACTATGGGTAACTCGACCATAGAAAGCTACGGCAGTCATTTGTGCCACTGGGATGCAGGGTAAGCAAACCAACTATGGGTAACTGGACCATAGAAAGCTACGGCAGTCATTTGTGCCATTGGGATGCAACGTAAGCAAACCAACTATGAGTAACTCGACCATAGAAAGCTATGGCAGTCATTTGTGCCACTGGGATGCAGGGTAAGCAAACCAACTATGGGTAACTGGACCATAGAAAGCTATGGCAGTCATTTGTGCCATTGGGATGCAACGTAAGCAAACCAACAATGAACTTCCCATTGGGAGCCAACTCGAGAGAAAACTCTCACGTGAAGCAGGGCCTTTGATGACCAAAGAATCAACACATACGTCGTTAGATGTCCTACTTTGTAGAGGAGCTGCTGTACTGAAGTGGCTGACAGGCCTAATACCGCACAACTGATATGCAGGCTACATTGAGAAGCCTTCTCACCAAATGTCATAAAGCCCCCGTATCTGTCTTAACACTACAATGCCCTGTTCACCTGCGCTAAAAAATGCATCATTATATTCTCTAATATCATCGAACATGTTTTGCAGAAACCATACTAGAGTTTATAATGAATATTATTTCCCCAACACTGAGCAGCGAAGGTGTGTCAACAAGTCGATGTTTTCAACCGCCCTGGATTTGTAATCGTTCTTAAGATCCCAAGAGAATCACGCACTCAATGAAATTTAATTAAACATAAGATCATCACCTTAAATCAGGTTTGGAATCGTAACCTTTGGATGAAGCCTCGTAATTAGACAGAAATATTATATTGAGAATAATGTTCTCTTCCCTTTGATGAATGATATAAAGAGCTATTCATCCATTAACTTGGGAAATTAGCATATTTGAACCGTTTTTCTCGTAAGAATTGTCTTTCAGAAGTTGATCAACAGCGGATGAGAAGATTCATCATTTCTCTAACTGAATGAAACAATCATGAGGTGATGATTAATACAGGATTAACTCTCTTCGATCTGGTGGCAAATTGGTTTGAGTTTAGAAATGGCAAGGGAACGTTGTCGTCAAGAACATAACGTCTCAGAAGGCTGGCTATCGATCTTTCACTGATTAGAGGCATTTTCATAACCATAGGAGCTAACTAGGCCTATGCTACATTTTGTACACAGCGCGTCCACGAAAGCGAACGCGGCAAAAGCTTTCTTCCTTTCCCACCAAGCTGCTATGAACAAAAGTAATTTCCCGCCTTTCCGCGAGATTGCGAACGCGGCAAAATCTTTTCTCGTCCCGCTCGTTCTGTACAAAGCTTTTTCAGCGTTCCTGGCCAGCAATGCCAGGATCGCTTTATCTTCCCTGACAATGGGGAAGCGTGGTCAAGGGGGAATGACAGTAGGCCTTGATATGCCAAGATGGAGTCGCGTATGTATGGATTGATTGATACGCAAGGACATCATGATGAAACCCTTTAACGTTACGACCTTTCTTATCTGTTCACATGTGTTTCTTGATAAACATGATGATTGATGATTATGAAGGAATACGTGATACGAATATATGAAGTCATTTATCATGTCAATATAATGGGGAGCCTGAATACTTATTCCCATGTTCATTTCATTTTCTTGATTCAATTTTAATGATTCAACCTTGAAATAAAGTGTAGTCATACATTACGTGCGTCAAGATTGATGATTATTTATAAGTCATTATCAACATTCAAAGGGAAAATTCAAAGGAAATACGATCGAAGGCAAGTTTTTGAGCAAGTGAGACTTCAGCGTAAAGTCTACTTGATTCTTGGTGCTATTTTTAATCTTCTTGTTTGTCGACTTAAATGACATTTAGACAGATATTAAAGACCTGGAGTCATTACTATTTGGAAAGGTTTCATTGAGTCGATCTTCAACACTTCAATGTCATTTGAAGGTTCAAACTGGATATGTCAAAGTATAATCGTCATAGTGTCAGTTATCCAAAGGATTCGTGGCCAAGGTTTGGATGAAGAAAGCACCGCTTTTTCTTCACCATCTCGACAGTATGTTCGCCATTAAACACAAGAAAGTCACTGAAGTATGGTTTTTGAATGTCCACTCGCAGTCATTGAAGTTGTAAGAGTTACTTTAGAGTGTGGAGCTTACGGTCATTGAAGTTAGAAGAGGTAATATAGGGTGTAGAACGCAGTCATTGAAGTCATAGACGTGACTTTAGAGTAGAACACACGGTCATTGAAGTCATAAACGTGATTATAGAGTGTAGAACGCACAGTCACTTAAGTCATAGGAGTGACTTTAGAGTGTATAGAACTCACGGTCATTGAAGTTATGAAAGTGACTTTAGAGTGTAGGCTCACAGTCATTGAAGTCAAGAGATGACCAGGCCGGTAGCGTGTAAAACTCACGGTCATAAGAGTGACGTTAGAGTGTAGATTCGCAGTCATCGATGTCATGAGTGACTTTAGAGTACAGAGATGCATCTCCGAGTTAGCGATGCCGATAAACAAACGCGCAATAAGCAGAACTCCCATTCCCTTCAAATTTCCTTTTAGAAATAAGTCAATCTCCGAAAATTGAATCGCTCGAGCGTAAAATCACTTAAACTTTCGTGACTAATCCCTTCATTCTATTATATCTAATATGCTCTTTAGGAATGCGCCCAATAATCGTTTGCGATTTCATCACGGATACCGCTTGAGGCTTATGGCCGTGTCACAGTCAACAGGATATCGGGATGACTGTCAGAGGTCAAGGTCGGGATCATGGTGGATGGAATCGTATCTTTCATTACTTGGAATGAACATTGCTGGCTTCATCCACTTACCGTACGGGTTTTAGTGGAACTCAGACCGGTGGTCCTTCTTACCATGGCCCTATTGAAGCCCTGTCAAGTAATTACATGTAACTCAAATGACCCTCGGCCCTGCTTGCTTCAAGAGATCACTCAGTGGCCCCGGTGAAACATTTCTGAACGTTCCTCATCTGTGAGTATTCCCCTATCATTGTCTGATGGAATAAGCTGCGACTTGACAACAGGGGACACACAGAGAAACATGTGACGTACCTGCAAGCGTTTCCCAAACAATAAGGGGTAAACAACCACACATGGAAACACTGGCAGATGTTACACTGCTGTGGCTCTCGTGTTGCTCCTTCACAACAAGGCTACTAAGACCCAGTGTAATATCAGTAATGATTCTGCAGTTTTCAATAAGTTTCTATAAGTTCCATTTATTTCCATGGCGAAAGCTAGAGTATATAGATCTACGTTTGAGTCGTCCTCGAAGTCTCATAATCATTTAAGCACGATCGTTGGTCCTAGTATATAACTACAGCTCCTAGATATTAAATTAGTTTGTCGAGATGTCATTTCAATATCCAGCCCATGATGAGGCGGAGGCCAATTGAACTATAAGGTTTCGGAAATTGCTTGCATCGTTGTCAATTCAGGTTTCGTGGGAGAGAATTTAATTGATATATCCTGCACTATTCTGACAGGTTGTCAAATCAAATGGTCCCAAATATCCGGGACTGTCATTCACAAAATAAGCCAAGCTGAGAGTACACAGAAAAAAATCATTTACAACACGTACATTTGTGATTTTTTTCAGCTTAGAAACAGAAAAGTAGCCTATCTGGTAGACATTTGTCTCTCACTGAGAGTATAACTTCTGTACATTACTTTAATAAGTTCAAAGTTATGCATCAAAATTCATGTCGATCTCACAGGTCCTATTCGAAAGACCACTGACGTTCAATACCATTCCAGGGTTATTGGCCACTCTGGACATTTGTCCGATTTGAAACTCAGATTAGAATGTCGGTAATGCAACGACTACGTTGCTCCACATGGACGATTACCCTTGTGATTTTGTCTCATGTACCTAGCAGTTTTAAATCTACTGTTTCCATTATGAACTCATTTTTGGGACATGTTATATGCGCAGCAAGACTGGTGTCGGAAAGGAAACAGCGATGAAAAAAACGGGGATTTGAATAGTCTTCTTCAAAGACGTGTGCGGAGACCCGGATGATGAATCAGTATGACTGTAAGGAACCAGCCGCGATAAAACAGTCTGATACCGACCGTATTAACACGCATGGATCATTCGCGGTTCCGTGATTACACGAAAAAGATAACGACAACCACAACAGCATTATCATTCATTGACAGCTTTGGCGCGCGGTTGTTGATAGAACAAGAACGGAGACGAAACGATAGCTTCAAAGAGTTCTACACTATCGCTTTTTTATCGCCAGTCTTTTGCTCATTATCGTTGCAAAAAGTTCAGTGCGGACTCGTACCTCTATAGATAGGCAGATAGGAAGTGTCGTCATGTAGACGTGATTTAGGCAAGGAAAGCGATAAAGCCTCTTTGCAGATGTAAAATTGGCTGAACACGGAAAAGGAATCAACTCAGGCAGTAACGGGCTTGTTTTTCGGCTTAACAAATCATGACCGGCTTTGCTTATTTCTCCTATCTTTTCGGTCGCGTGACTTGTCATTTTTTCGCGTGTTACTTTTGGATAAGCACTGAACATTTCATATCCAATAATTATACATTTAGTTTTTCCAACACGGGAAATAACCGGTGATAACGACATCGTGCAGCAGGTAAAGGAAATTGGTGTAAAAAGGCCAGGAACGTATTCACTGTGGAGATTCGTACACTGACAAGAGGGCGTGTCCTTATACGGGAGAATCCAACTTACCTCGACGCGAGTCCAGATCAGAAAAATTTTGTAAGTTCTAAAAATATCGTAATATTTTAGGGGTAGCATAATGGTAGATGGAACCGCTTAGGTATATATAATACAAGCTGTTCCATTTACCATTACGCTACCCCTCTATATTACGGTATTATTAGAACTTAGAAAATTTTTATGATATGGACTCGCGTCGAGGTAAGTTGGATTCTCCCGTATGTTTTACTCATCCGGTCGCCACGACAACTGAAAACTTGCTGGATACCACACCAATATTGGCGATTGTTGGATCGTTTAGTTGTTGGCGTCGTCGTTGAAATACTGCCACCTGCAGAAGCCTCATCCACAGGCCGTCTTCGCGTCGATATCAACAGGTAGCCTACTAGTTAATGTTTGAAGTAGAAAAACTTGGTTGTGATCGGTCTCAGATTCCTTTCGTCTTTGCTGACCACTCCAGTTGAAGATTGTGGACAGGAAAGGGACAGTGTCCCTATCCCTTCAGTCCGGCAACGTCTGTTTATTCGGCGTTTTCGGAGCAAAACGACTGAAAATCCTCCAGTTGCCGTCACGATTGAGGGGTGATCACACTTGATGTATCTGCTGATCACAAGCGTAGTGGTGAGTATCTCCGCTTGTCACGCGGGAGACCCGCAATTGATTCCCGGCCGGCGAGGTAAATTTTGGGCAAATTTTTTTCGCCGACTGTTTTTTAAAATGAAAGATAAGCTGCGTCCCTCGTCACCTGTTTAAAATGTTTCGTGGTCATTTTTTTTAAATAATTTTTTAGTTCCCTGACTATTGGCAGCAGGGCTGATCAATTAGACAAGCTCCAACCCGTCAGTCATCACCACTATCTGTCAATCACCGCAATTATCAACTGACTTTCGATCACCGTCATGAGGAAGGGCGCGGTAAGGGCCATGTTTGCGTACGATTCATGCCTGCAACGCAGAAGTGAGGACAACGCCCTTCTTGTCAGTGTACGAATCACCACGATGACTAGCAACCAGGCCCCTTTTTTACGACGTGTACATGCACCTCGTCTCTACGCTGAAAGTGACTTAGGGCTCAATTTACGGCAGACGTCACCAGACGAAAAAATTGACGGCGGAGATGATATGCCGTGTCTTCGCGACACCTTTTGTTTACATAAGATGGACAGTGTGGACATTGTAGATTGGCCTGTGAGAATCATGACCCATCCAATTCACAGTACGACAAAAGAATCACAACTAATGGTGATGACTCTTTCTCCCCTATGGCACCTGCGTTCAGCAGTCTAGACAGGTCGACTGTCGACACACCAATTTACGTTTATCATCACCGAAGAGGATTTTCCATGGCGCTGCTGAAGGTGGGAAATTTTTTAACATTTTCTGCGGCATTTTTTGCAACAGTGACGCAGAAAACTTCATTCAGGAAATCATTGCACCGACAGAACTCGCCCTGCTTGACTTATATAACGATTTGCCTCCTTTTTTATTTCATTCATTTCCGCCATTGAGAGGAAATGAAGCCAGACAGCTTTGAATACTCCATCTCAGGGCATGCTTTCTGTTCTTTCACCCGAAATGGAACTTATTAATCTCTCCAGTGTTCTACTTAAAATACTTGAGGATGCCATTGGTAATGGTTGGTGGAAGCTCTGTTCAAATTCAACGACTGCCAAGAAAACGCGAGTATAGTTTCAATAGCAATGAACGCTGCGACTCCGATGAATTGAGTACAACGACAAAAAACCCGCAAAAGACGACACCACGAGTGACAAATAGATATTTTCTTAGTAAACATCGCGGATGAATTGGCTTTTCGGCACTGACTCTGTTGCTGCGATTTCACGCTATTATGTACTTGCCAATACCATTCCCTTAGAGTTGCTGTTTACGATAAACAAGAATCTAACGGGGTGAGATTCTCACCACGTGAACTTGGCAAGTTAGAAAACATCTTTTGTTCAAATTGTCAGAAAAAAACAGAAACGTCCTTTCTTCGATATACGATGCTGTGGTATTCTTCAAGGTTTTGTCGCTTGAATCAACCCCCGTTGGCAATCTGCCTGTTTGCAGAACCTATCATCTTTTCGGTGGGTGGATGTGCCCCCTCAACTTGCTCACATCAGCACCTGCTTCTCCTGACAACGTAAACCATTTCTATTTGTCAGTTTCTCATGCCGTTAGGGAGAGAACGTCAATGGTGATTACCAGGTTTCCTTGTCTCCCAAGATTGCAGACATGTCCTGTTGATAATTTGCATAGCGAACCACCATTAACATACAGCGAGAAGTTCCTTTCACCACACGCACGAATCGATCTGCATGAAGTGCACATCCCTGTCAACCGAGCCCGGAACCAAGTGAATTTACCAATTTCCTCCTGAATTAATCTGTCACAGACACACGTACATGAAATCCTTATATCCATAATCTTTCGAGACCGACCTTGTCAGTGAAATTGCTACTAGGAAACTGCGTGCTGGCAAAGTGGTCGGTAATGGAATTTTCAAATTACTAGTTAGGGTAGCATTTCTCACCGACCACGCATGGAAAGGACAAGGGTCACGTGATCCAATGCTGCTGGAACAAACTTTCTGCAAGATGACCTTGAAACTTCAAGTCCTTCCTGACACGTCAGGCTGTTTTGGGAGACACTTCCGCTCTTCACTACACAACTTTCAGTGGATATGATCATGATCATGATACTGCGCTTACTGTATGAGAACCACGGGCCTTATTCACGTAGGTCTTGTGACTCTACTGAGTGCGTGAACAATTGTCCATTGTTGGTAACCTATTGTTCATATCAGCCAGACAAAGGAGCCTTTGTGAAGTTCGGGACAACATGTCGTAGATCAGAGAGAGTTGAGGAAATTCAAGCCCACAAGTATGATTTCTTTCCGTCATCAATGGCCACCTTCATTTCTTGAGAGGCAGCCAACTTGGGCCTTGAACATTTTCATGAAATGAGAAATACTGAAACGCCAAACTGAGGGCACAAATAATCAGGCGGGGTGGGGGTTGATAAGAGGCAGCACCTTCAACGCCTTGGATTCTTTGGCACGGAAGGGTTAAGTCAGCAGTAGGACAAACGCTTGCTCCTAAAAGCACCAACGATTGGCGTGTGCTGTAGTCTTGTGTCATTATCTTGTTATCTACTCGAAGTCCTTTAAAACTTGGCGGTTGGCAGCAGTTTCAGCCCGGAGTTTCAGGCGAACCAACTTTACGAAGATCCAGCGTCGACCAGCGCCTCCTGAGAACAAATCGATGAACCAACCGAACAGCGAGCTGAGCCTCGCAGAAGACGGTCATTGGTAAACATGATCGAGTTGACATTAACGATCTTTCTGAGAAACGGAAGTAGAACCAACTGTCATTAAGTTTTCATTACAGCACTGCCAGCAGAACTGAAATCATGATTTTTGGTTTCGCTTCATGAAATTCACGTGTCATTTTTAGCGATCTTTTGAGGCTTGGCTCGGACATGCTGTGGGATTCTCGGTCTGAAACCAGAACCCACTGGTGCCATCATTCGAGCGCAAGAAGAGGGAAGAAGTTCACAGTTATGGTGTACTGCATGCTGTTATGGTCCGATATAACATAACATTGAAATCGAGGGAGCAATTTGGCTGTTTTTCAAGTTTACACTAGGAGAAACATCGATATTCGCGAAGTGATGTTGTTTTTCTTCACCATTATTCAAGTTGAGGAGAGACAGAGAATTCTCCATGGTCCAGGCGTAATGATGATTTTGACACCTTATAATCTGACACATGGATGCCGCCAGTGAGTGGTTAGCTACTGTGTGATGAATTTGGTAAGGGCTGAGTGATTTTTATCCAGTTGTCGTCTCCCTCTAACTCCACGGGGACCAAAAGCCAGACAGATTAGTTCATAGGGCCTCGGTAGGATTGGAGGATGAGGCCAAACAGCACCAGTAGGAATTTGGTGGCTGTTGACACGAGATTTCTAAAAAACGACAACGTTGGTCGAATAACTTCCAAGCAAATCTAACTAGTATCCCCGCCTGTCACGCGGGAGACCCGGGTTTGATTCCCGGCCGGGGAGGTCATTTTGGGCGAGTTTTTTTCGCCGACTGCTTTTTTTAATGAAAGATACGTTGCGTTACCTCGTCACCTGTTTAGAATGTTAGGTGGTCATTTTTTTAGATAAAGTTTTAGTCACCTGACTACTGGCAGCACGACTGATCAATTAGGCAAGCTCGAACCCGTCAACCACCACTATCAACTGACTGTTGATCACCGTCATGATGAAGGGCGTTGACAAGGCCATGTTTCTGATAGGTGTACGATTCATGCCTGCAACACAAAAGCGAGGACCATGCCCCTCTTGTCTGTGTACGAATCACCACGATGACTAGCAGCCAGACTTCCCTTTTTTACGACGTGTACAAGCACCTCGTCTCTACGCTGAAAGTGACCAAGGGCTCAATTTACGGCAGACGTCACCAGACGAAAAAATTGACGGCGGAGATGATATGCCGTGTCTTCACGACATCTTTTGTTTACATAAGATGGACAGTGTGGACATTGTAGATTGGCCTGTGAGAATCATGACCCATCCAATTCACAATACGACAAAAGAATCACAACTAATGGTGATGACTCTTTCTCCCCTATGGCACCTGCGTTCAGCAGTCTAGACAGGTCGACTGTCGACACACCTCAGGAATCACATAGATCTCAGAGGCGACATGATAAATCATGCATCACCACAAGGCTTGGCTAATTGGTATCCTCCCCTATCTCTGTTGATCATGAACGTTCCATCGTTAACTTCTCAGACAAGACAACGATGCCATTTTCATCCATGAGGCAGATTCTTTCGACCGGCTTGAAGGCAATGCGGCGGGGACGGAGGAGGATCTCTGGCGGATGGCAAGTTTTGTCAAACCACACAATTTACGTTTATCATCACCGAAGAGGATTTTCCATGGCGCTGCTGAAGGTGGGAAATTTTTTAACATTTTCTGCGGCATTTTTTGCAACAGTGACGCAGAAAACTTCATTCAGGAAATCATTGCACCAACAGAACTCGCCCTGCTTGACTTATATAACGATTTGCCTCCTTTTTTATTTCATTCATTTCCGCCATTGAGAGGAAATGAAGCCAGACAGCTTTGAATACTCCATCTCAGGGCATGCTTTCTGTTCTTTCACCCGAAATGGAACTTATTAATCTCTCCAGTGCTCTACTTAAAGTACTTGAGGATGCCATTGGTAATGGCTGGTGGAAGCTCTGTTCAAATTCAACGACTGCCAAGAAAACGCGAGTACAG
Source organism: Notospermus geniculatus (assembly GCA_002633025.1). Taxonomy (NCBI): domain Eukaryota; kingdom Metazoa; phylum Nemertea; class Pilidiophora; order Heteronemertea; family Lineidae; genus Notospermus; species Notospermus geniculatus. Next base: position 321,147 of record NMRB01000402.1, read on the forward strand.
TTTCAATAGCAATGAACGCTGCGACTCCGATGAATTGAGTACAACGACAAAAAAGCCGCAAAAGACGACACCACGAGTGACAAATAGATATTTTCTTAGTAAACATCGCGGATGAATTGGCTTTTTGGCACTGACTCTGTTGCTGCGATTTCACGCCATTATGTACTTGCCAATACCATTCCCTTAGAGTTGCTGTTTACGATAAACAAGAATCTAACGGGGTGAGATTCTCACCACGTGAACTTGGCAAGTTAGAAAACATCTTTTGTTCAAACTGTCGAAAGGAAAAAAGAAACGTCCTTTCCTCGATACGATATTGTGGTATTCTTCAAGGTTTTGTCGCTTGAATCAACCTCCGTTGGCAATCTGCCTGTTTGCAGAACCTATCATCTTTTCGGTGGGTGGATGTGCCCCCTCAACTTGCTCACATCAGCACCTGCTTCTCCTGACAACGTAAACCATTTCTATTTGTCAGTTTCTCATGCCGTTAGGGAGAGAACGTGCATGGTAATTACCAGGTCCCCTTGTCTCCCAAGATTGCGGACATGTCCTGTTGATAATTTGCATAGCGAACCACCATTAACATACAGCGACAAGTTCCTTTCACCACACGCACGAATCGATCTGCATGAAGTGCACATCCCTGTCAACCGAGACCGGAACCAAGTGAATTTACCAATTTCCTCCTGAATTAATCTGTCACAGACACACGTACATGAAATCCTTATATCCATAATCTTTCGAGACCGACCTTGTCACTGAAATTGCTACTAGGAAACTGCGTGCTGGCAAAGTGGTCGGTAATGGAATTTTCAAATTACTAGTTAGGGTAGCATTTCCCACCGACCACGCATGGAAAGGACAAGGGTCACGTGATCCAACGCTGCTGGAACAAGCTTTCCGCAAGGTGACCTTGAAACTTCAAGTCCTTCCTGACACGTCAGGCTGTTTTGGGAGACACTTCCGCTCTTCACTACACAACTTTCAGTGGATATGATCATGATACTGCGCTTACTTTATGAGAACCACGGGCACGGGTCTTGTGACTCTACTGAGTGCGTGAACAATTGTCCATTGTTGGTAACCTATTGTTCATATCAGCCAGACAAAGGAGACTTTGTGAAGTTCGGGACAACATGTCGTAGATCAGAGAGAGTTGAGGAAATTCAAGCCCACAAGTATGATTTCTTTCCGTCATCAATGGCCACCTTCATTTCTTGAGAGGCAGCCAACTTGGGCCTTGAACATTTTCATGAAATGAGAAATACTGAAACCCCAAACTGAGGGCACAAATAATCAGGCGGAGTGGGGGTTGATAAGAAGCAGGAAGAAGCAGCACCTTCAACGCCTTGGATTCTTTGGCACGGAAGGGTTAAGTCTGCAGCAGGACAAACGCTTGCTCCTAAAAGCACCAACGATTGGCGTGTGCTGTAGTCTTGTGTCATTAAGGAGCTTTCGCAAAGCCCCCGAAACGCCAACGCGAACGCCTAATCCATTGTTCGATGGCACGACGAGACCACTGAACAAAAGGGTAGACGTTCGCGTTGGCGTTTCGGGGACTTTGCGAAAACTCCCTACTATCTTGTTATCTACTCGAATTCCTTTAAAACTTGGCGGTTGGCAGCAGTTTCAGGCGAACCAACTTTACGAAGATCCAGCGTCGACCAGCGCCTCCTGAGAACAAATCGATGAACCAACCGAACAGCGAGCTGAGCCTCGCAGAAGACGGTCATTGGTAAACATGATCGAGTTGACATTAACGATCTTTCTGAGAAACGGAAGTAGAACCAACTGTCATTAAGTTTTCATTACAGCACTGCCAGCAGAACTGAAATCATGATTTTTGGTTTCGCTTCATGAAATTCACGTGTCATTTTTAGCGATCTTTTGAGGCTTGGCTCGGACATGCTGTGGGATTTTGGGTCTGAAACCAGAACCCACTGGTGCCATCATTCGAGCGCAAGAAGAGGGAAGAAGTTCACAGTTATGGTGTACTGCATGCTGTTATGGTCCGATATAACATAACATTGAAATCGAGGGAGCAATTTGGCTGTTTTTCAAGTTTACACTTTTAGAAGAAATATCGATATTCGCAAGCTGATGTTGTTTTCCTTCACCATTATTCAAGTTGAGGAGAGACAGAGAATTCTCCAAGGTCCAGGCGTAATGATGATTTTGACACCTTATAATCTGACACATGGATGCCGCCAGTGAGTGAGCTACTGTGTGATGAATTTGGTAAGGGCTGAATGCTTTTTATCCAGTTGTCGTCTCCCTCTATCTCCACGGGGACCAAAAGCCAGACAGATTAGTTCATAGGGCCTCGGTAGGATTGGAGGATAGGACCAAACAGCACCAGTAGGAATTTGGTGGCTGTTGACACGAGATTTCTAAAAAACGACAACGTTGGTCGAATAACTTCCAAGCAAATCTAACTACAAACGTAATAGTGACATTTACACATCGGCCATGTCCACCAGAATGCGACATCCATGAATAAACATATACATCACTTATATATGATTGGGGGTCTTGAATAAACTATATGATGTCAGCTCTGTTGACATAGTCAACGCCTGAATGTGGCCCAACTCGCATCCATCATGACTGGATTACGGTCAGGCCATGTCCTTGCTTGGCTGTCACAACTACTGACTTAATTCAATGACTGAAGCAACCGATGATGATTGATTGTTTTAAGTGATGTTGATATCTCGGTCTAATCATCTCACCTGTCAATCATGGAGGCCGGAAACCACTTAATGCACTCGATGCGTGGATTCCTATTCGTGATGTCAGGATGGAAGTCAGCGAGGATAGGAGACATTTCACTGGTCACACAAGTGTCGTTAACTAAGAGAAACGCTTGAAGGAAGGTCGTATGGTGCTGTTTAGAGTAACGACGAGGTGGGTGGTGCAGCTCAGAGTGAAGCTGCAAGCGATTTTTGTGAAAGGTTGTAAAGGGCATCGTATTTTTGGAATTAAGCGGATCAAAATTAGAATGTTGCGAAATTAGGGCAAATGGAGGGCATCTGGAGGAACAAATCAAACCGACCACAATTCGAACCAGGCAAAACCAATGCATCGATCACCTAACTTGAATCTACGAAGTACTTTATGTTTTTGATAAGAACAAGCCGACCTCTTCGAACCAGGCAAAACCCACTTTTTCTTTAAGACGAACTCGACCATCTGAACTGATCCTCATGCGAGATGCAATTACGTCAAAATCGATTGATAAAATCAGAGATCAAACATACTTTCACAAGAACGGGCAAGGGATAAAAAGTGTCGATGTCATTTTAACGCATTCGCCTTCTATTGACCTTTATGGTTTTACCAGTGGTATTACTTGTGATGTTTGCTTCAAACGCAAATGCAAGATTTAAACGACTTTTTAACTGCACTACACGCACAAGAAAGTACCGAAAGAACCAAAATGCACAAATTGGGAGCAACTTCTTTCCACCTGCACTCATTTTTGACCATCATCAATGGCCGCCTTGGGTATTGATTATTTACAAATGCTGAACAACAAAGTTCACCGGCAAACAACCTAATCCTTTGTTCCAAATGTTTTCTAGATTATTCAAAAAATCTTCCTTTGGACGTGAATATTGCATGGCACTAACTCAGTGAAGAAAGCCACACAAAGGTACAAACTTTTCTGCGACACGGAAACCTCAGGCAATGTCCACTGATGTTTTCTTTTTGTGTTTGTATTTTTCAGCAGCAGCGGTAATAAAGAATAGAATCCACGTGATCTATGAGAAGGAATGTTTTGTCATTGATTGCTGGTCTAAATCATGACTCGCGGCGAAACAGGAAATGCAAAAACTGCCACACAGGACCAAAGCATGGATTTCGCGATTGTCGATAGTTTTGAACAAAAGAATATGACTCCTTATAAGATACTGATTTATGTTGTTGATTATAATCGAAATAATTGCTATTGCTGGTCTTTCATTCTGCCATTTTTTCACTCTAAATGAATAGATATGATTCATCACCACCTGACGACCCACTCTTTAAGCCAGCAGCACACCAGGCGATATTGCAAGCGAATGTGATCGCCGCCGTTCTTTTCGCCAGTTATTTCAGACCAGACGATATCGGTTTGGGGTATTGTTTAACGTGGGCGATCTTCGTTGTGGAGACGATTCCGCGCGTCGCTGTCCAGCGCACACCCGGCGTCAACGACAGCCGATTTTGCTCGGTGGCGATCAGCTCTTGCTGCATTTGAATGTCAGGGAAGGGAAAGTAAAGAATTCCTATTTTCCTTCTATATTAGTTTACATGTACGAAAGACGTTTGAAATTTGTTGGAATTCGCCTTACAAATTTGTTGGAATTCGCCTTACAAATTTGACCCCACCAGTTTCAAAGACATGCCTCGAAATTAGTCTTAAAGGAAATATATGATGAATCTAAGAAGAAATGTAATAATAGAACCTAGCTCTTATAAACCAAACTGACTGGTACAGAAGAGAATTTTCATTCCCCTGGTGATACTCCCCAGGCTCAGAGACAGCATCCAATTACGAATAACATTTCGAGTCTGAACGAGGCAAATTAAGAAATAAAATGCCTTGTGGTGGGGATAATAAATTGAAATGTAGAGAAAGTTCCCGATGAGATCCTATGAATAGCGGATTGATCAGAGTACGATCTTTACCATTTATTTCATTAGTGCTAGGATGTAAAAAGGTCTTCAATGAAGAAAAGGCATTAGTTCCTATCGCAATGTCGTTAACGTTTCTCGACAGACATTTGAGAAATCTTACTTGAATCGATTTCAAGGCGATGCACTTTAACTTTTTGATGAGAAGAACAATCGACTAACGAACGATTTGGAATCCTTTGGTACCAGGTTTAATGGTTTGACAAGAGTGATTGATGGCACTCTGATGATCATTTGGAAGTGCTAAAGGACAGCACACCAGGCAATAATATGGCAAGCGATCTGGGCCGACCGCACAGAAAGTCCGATAGTGCTACCGGCGCCTGTCGGCAGTTAACTACAACACATTTTCCCATTAAAAACCGCCGATAGGCACCAAAAGCACTATCGGACTTTCTGTGCGGTCGGCCCTAATCACCACCGAGCAAAATCGGCTGTTGACGCCAGGTGTGCCTGGACAGCGATGCGTGGAGTCTTCTCACCAGTGATGATCGCACAATATGAAAAAAATACGAAAAGCGCCTACACTGCGATGGCTGGCGATCAGATCGGTGGCGATCAGATCGCTTGCCATATCGCCTCGCCGCAGGCAGTGCTCACTGCATTCTACTACCTGTACGCACAAGAATCATGTGAACTTCATTGAAACTACATGGCACACGATACTCCCCGTCACATTACCCATGTGAGAAAGGGTTCAGGTAACCATCGACCTTATGAACAACATTCGTTTGCAGCACTTACGTTTTCAAGTCGTCATCCTGTTTCTTAGAAGTACACGTATAGTTAAAGGACTTACCAGATTATTGAAGATGTCTTTCGCTCCTGAAATGAGAGAGAAAGAATTTGCTTTAATACTGTAAGTACCAGAGTGGTATGTTTGATATTCGGAGTAATTTCATATAACTACAAAAAAAAAGGAAATAAGCCAATAAGCCACAACTGCATTTGGGTCCAATGGAACTTGTATATCACCTTGCGTCGTGATGACGGCAAGATGAACCAATACAAAACAGTCCTTATTTCACCTCGGCGGCAAGATGAACCAATACAAAACAGTCCTTATTTCACCTCGGCGGCAAGATGAACCAATACAAAACAGTCCTTATTTCACCGAACCTGCATCAATCAGAAACTTAAACAGATCATACGAAACGATAACTGAATCACTGAATGCACAGTTGCAGTTTTCCGAATTCGCTTAGCGAGTTCCTTCGCGTCTTGATGGGTATTTAATGTCATCCGAGCCTAGTTTATCACCATTGTCTGCCATTTGTATGCCAAACAGTCGTGGACGTTTAAATGTTATTGGGAGAGGGCGTTGTCGAAGGTAGCAATTGTAGTGAATATCGAGTCAGTTTTGCTGCAGCGTGAGTGGAAGTCGGTATCAGATCGGTGATCTATTCTACATGCGTCTGCCGTGTGTGGTGAGACTGTGTATGTCAACCTGGCTGCATGGGTCTCGGCAACTTGGTCTCAGTGATGTATTTGGAAGGTCCAAGAAATGTACATCACATCGTTTGTGCAGTGCATACAAGATTTCAGGGGCCGGTTGCACAAAACTCATGTTAGCACTAACATGGTGTTAGCGCTAACTTTTATGTTAGATGACGTCAAAATCCATTGTCATTTTACGTCATTTAACATGATGTTAGCGCTAACATCATGTTAGCGCTAACATGAGTTTTGTGCAACCCAGCCATGGTGTATAGTGATTTTTGACAGGATTGATGGGACGCAGCCAACTGAAGTGAATTTTCCTGATCGTCAGCCTGACCACTGCAGTCATCCTGAGAATATCAGGTGTCCTTACTGCTCGCTCCCTTCGTCACCGCAGTTTGTGTGCGGTGACGAAGGGAGCGAGCAGTAAGAACCCCTGGTGTTCTCAGGATGACTGCAGTTGGCGTTCCTGCTGTACTTTCATTAGATGACCTCCGCATATGAAATTATGGTATACATCGACCAAGGACTCTTTATAGCCTGAGGCCAGCCAGTACATAATCAACAAGAAAAGTACGACCAACACTCACCAAATTGAGACTGGGAGAATGTCCAATAATTGCTTTCGTAAGACATTAGAGCAATGCACAGAAATTCAACCAGCAATGATTGTAAGTCAAGGGTTTCTTTGATGATGGGTAGCTTGACTTCATTAGTATTCACCAGGACGTAAACAAGGTTGGAAATCTACGAGACTAAGACGTGGTTTACATATTGGCTCTTTGATGTACTGACGACGTTGGGATAACATTGCTGGCCAGTGCTTCATGACGGACTTCATGAAGAAACAGAGAGCTAGTCTCGTCTAGACGATGTTGTTGTGTCCAAAAACTGTCCTAAGGAGGATGTTATCAGAATTATGTCTTGTAACGTCTTCGAATGGTGTCTGATGGACTACCCTCTTGTCAATGACGATCTCACAGACATCATTAACTGACGCCGCCAGCGAATTGACCACACTCATCGTCACACGTCGTTTTGTTCCCAAGTTAACCACCTTATTTGAAGTCAATATCGGACCTTGGCAAACACCCACCGCTGACCGATTACCCTGATGGTCTGTTGTTGATTGAAGGGAAGTCATCGCTTCAACCATCGACACCACAGGCGGACATTGAAGGCCATTAACCTTGAGTTCAACGACTATGTTTCAAAACTTAGCGAGATTCAATGACCTTGGTGGCAGTAAACACCACACAACGATAATATTCTGAAGGTCATCTTGAATACGAGGTGCAAACCTCCATAGATCACGGAATTAACCTCCGATATGTTTGAAGCGACAACCCATTTTACCATCTTGTCATCATGCATCAACATCCTGCAGCCTGATAGGCCTACCATTCGTAGTACTACACAACGCGGAGATATTTGAAATTTGATTAACTGCCGTAATGCAGGAAGACCTGGCTGCAATACCCTTTTAATTTCCCCTCGCTTCTGCCAGGGGACATAACTTAAGCTTTGAATATCGGTAAATCTCTTTAACCTATTTCATTGAACATTATCAACATCTTCAGAACTTTGACCCGCCTTTATGACTTTATTAATTTCCCTCTAGGTTTAATGCAACTGATTTTCGAGGAGTTTGTTGATTTTATTGCACGCCTTAACGGATGTCAATTTCATTTGTGGGGATTAGAGAGGCTGATTGGAATCTTGAATGTCCGTGTCACTTGCACTGGGATGAGACGTGTTAACTGAGCCGGGTGTTTTATGCATTTTTTTATGTAGGTCGAATAGCTGGAGAAGGCTGTTGATCGAATTGTGGTAGTCGGTCATCTAAATCTGCATTTTGCACGGTTTCCTAAAAGGATATCAAACAGAAAACACAAAGAACGACACACAAAATGATATAAAAGGAAACGACGTCTCCAAATTTCGCAAATTGTCGACCCCAACCGGGGTCTTCCTCAGGCACTTTCTAGTCGAGCTACCAGAAGTGTAATGAGCTGGATCCCAACATTACAAATAGATCTGAAGTAAGGAAACCCTGTGCAAACAGAATGTGTGAAAAGTTTAAAAGGCGGTGTTATGAACTAATGCGATGCAAATGCATGAGTACGGCCAATAATTTCCAGACTCCGAGTGCCAGAATTCTCCATGACCGTTCAGGAATACTCGATATGTACCAACACAAGATCAAGAGCCCCTGCTTCCATCCCAACGAAAACAACGGAGACGGATTAGGATCACGTCGCTATCACTCGATACCATAGATCGCATATACATCACACAGAATAATGGTATTTGGCCGGTGATTCTGTACACATATTATCTAATTGTGCAGCCTTGTGGCTGATTGCGGCTCCAGAGTCGAGCTGATTGCCTCCAACCAAATTGTATTATTCAGTAACCACGTATATCACTGTTCTCACCTTACATATTTGGGTGATACAGGTATGCATCCGGGGTATGCCCAAAAATGTATGAGGCGTGTGCTCACTTATTTATTTTATGGGGGTATCCGCGGTTCGTCACGGGGAGACGAAGATCGACGAAGATGCACACTGTGGAGGTAAGTGAGGTGGGTTAGAGCCCTCCAACTCTCAGCACGATGACATGTCTGAATGACTTGTCGGAATCAGTCATGTCAGTCCTCGAACCGCCCGAATGACGACGGATTAGGCTGCTTTTCCACGAGACGTTTGCGGGCGCGGAATAGGAGGCGGACGCGGGTAGAAAAGATCGACCCAACGTATTTCCCTTTAGCTGTTTCACCCGCATCCGCGCCCGCCTCCTATTCCGCGCCCGCAAACGTCTCGTGGAAAAGCAGCCTTAGTCAACTTTCTTGTGTTCCTCTGCCCCTGCCTTTGTCCCCTCTTCGACAACGGGTCACTCAGTAAAGCCGAGTTCTTATCTAATGTTTGTCCGACATTTGCTGGTTAAAATAGAAACTGGGGGTAAGCAATCCTGGCTGATGGTCACAACACTGCCAAGGATCGGTCACACGTCACTCCTCTTGAGACTTTGTTATGAATGCTTCATGTTAGAGAACAAACGGCAAGTCTGGGGAGGGTGTGACGACCCTCGAAGTCCTGATTTCAATATTCTACAATGAGTGGAAGACACAACCTTCCATAGAGTGAAGGAATCCACCTCCCGTCGGTGTCCATTCCATTCATACTACTTTAATTAATCACATTTCGATGCTATCCCCTTGGACTAGTTTTAATTTCTACAGTAATTCACGAACACCCAGTTCGTTCTCAGCCACACTAGTCTCTTGCCGACGGCATTCCCAAACCAACTTTGACAAGATTGTCCTGATATACGCCTATGTGATTTCGGGAATTGATTACGTTGTCTCTCATTAGATGAATTCATTGATTCTTCCCAAGAATCCTGCGAACACAAAGTAGCCGTCTGTCTGGTGTGCCCGATGAGGGAGCTTGCTGAGGCGATAATTTTGTTGAGGGCCATATTCCATGTGGACGGTTCTTATTGGTTTCCTCTCTCCTCGCTATAATTACTCAATCGTCTCTTATCTTCATCTACCTCAGACGCCTGGGAAATCGAATTCGCAGAGTTGGACAAATATCACGATTCCTCGGAGTTCAGTGCGTTCGGGAGTATCGGAATCACGTGACCCCTGTGATAATGATCGGGCAGACGACCGCCAACAAAGGACCTTTGTACTTCTACTGAGAGGCTTCATTCTCGATGGTACTTTTGCTCAAAGACGAAGAGAATGATAGCTCTACGTCGGGTTGGATAGAAAGACTACAGACACCAAAATCGCAGTTGTACGGTCACATGAGACCTGGCTTTGCCACTGAGCTCTAGCTCCTCAAACATTGTCATATCCATAGTGTCAGTGTCTGGATTTCGATTCAAAGATATCAACGGCCTGCTGTGATGTCAGCAATGTCGACCATCACCGACAGAAGAAGCTGGACCCCGGCACCAGACTCCTTTGACCTTCACTACTACGATTTTGGTGCCAATGCCGTTATCAGTGCAAGTGCATGCTGTTGTGGACAGAACACGAAACTACATCAGTTGCATGGCAAAGTGTCGTTTGAGGCACTCCGCCCCTGCGTCTGTCCGTCTGAAAAAAAGAACTGTACAACGACCGAGGGGGTGTAATCCCAGCAAACAGTCTGGTGAGGCGACCATCACATCCAGCTCACGTCTAATCCATCTTCCCCAGGTTATCCCGTCTTTGCTCTCCTCTAACCTGGAGCCAACAACCCCGACACAGCACACTTCAAACGTTAGCGTCGACAGATGCGATTATCAGTCCGTCAGAGGGTTCCCTCTGCTAATACCTGGCAAGGCTGTCTAAGAGATCTTCCGTCCAAGACACTGACATGTTATCTCTATATCCCCAGGTCACTTTCTTTGAGGTAAACGAAGCTCTTTTATGGTCAATCTTTGAGAAGGATTATTAAGGGTTATGTTTCCCCCACGACATCTTGTTATGAACATTCGATTTCAGTACCGACCTTCTTTGCTGTCTTCAAGTTAGGAAAGGACTCAGCAATGACCCATGTGAATCAAATGACATCGAGTATGATTGCCATTGCTTGCTTGCTTTTGTTGTCTTTCTCTATGATCTTTTCCACTTCTCCTCTCCATGTCTTCACCTACCGTGCCTTCCCGTTGATGTCTTGTCCATCCTACACCTTCCAAGGACTTTGTCAAACTACACGTACGCCTTACCTGCAACCTTCGTCACCACGCCACGCCTACGTGCAATCTTCATCACCACACCACGCCTTGCCTGCACCTTCCGTCACCACACCATCATGCCTTACCTGTCATCATCATCCCCTTGAACTGTACATGTCCTTGATGCCTCCTACATGTCCTACCCTGTTACTCTCTCACAGAATCTACCGTCTTCCCCGCGCCATTACTTGTCTCCAAAAGTGGTAACCCTTTCCACACTCATTGTACTACTGCTCTCGCCTTCATCCTTCTCCTTTCGTCACAACTTACCTTTGCCTTCCAGACGCTAGTTCCTCCTCACGATACTTAAAGATAATGTATCATCACTTCATTGTTTACATTCAATGTTTGTAAACATGGATGTTTACATTATGTTATTTTGCTCTTTTGGGACATGCCGACCCACTAAATTGAATACATGTACTTTCGGTATCAAAAGGATTTCTAGAGGGGCATGCCATCCTCTCTTATCTATTTTTGAAATTACTCATAAGACAAAGAAAGACTGGACATAAACAAACAAAATGTAAATAAACAATGATTTTCGTGGCCCGCGAAAATACCGTGATACGTTATCTTTAATGCCATCACCATTGGCCTGCTTGTTCTACTTTCTCTTGTCTTCTCTCGTCTCGTCTACATTCTCTCGTCTTACCACCACTGCCGCCTACAATCTCTCATCTGTCCACCCTCGCCATTGACAACCAAACAATGACAGTATGCTGTCGTCCATCTTTCTACTTACCTTGCTCTCATGCCTTCCAGCTTCGGCACTTTTTTTCATCACCTTCATATGAACTCCTTTTTCAGGCAATATCTCTTGTGAGGAAGAACATCAATCATGAGTCCTCTAATAATTGCCAAAATGATTCCTTTGGGAGATTTTTTACGTCTATTGCTTGTCGTTCTCCCCGTCAACTGACACAACTACGACCTACAACTTCGAGAACTAGTTCATGTAAGAGTACCAACATGAGTGTAATATGGTCCAGCACCATCGACTTCACCAACTTCTGACGTAAACAACGTAGCATCAAGGTGCCAGAAAAAAAGTCAAAGAGCCAATATCGTTGACTTGGTTATATAATTTGGTGTCGGCTGCAAACAGTCCTTCTGAGGAATCAACAGGTCAGATATAGGCCAATAGGTGACATCTTGACCAATCAGGAGTGTTTAGGGGTTGCTGTATCTGCTTGATGTCAGCCAAATGCAAAAGGGGGTTATTTCCCCACGGTGTGTGACCATTTAGTAAATGGATTTTGCCCTTCATCCGTCGCCTGGAACATTACAAGGTTAGTTTGTCGTCAAAGCAATGACCTTATCAAAAGATGGAACCGTCTTTGACGGTAATGTTGTATAAAGTACACTAGAAAGCAGCTGGTCACTCAGCAAAGGCGAGAAACAAATCACCCATCAGGTGAACTATCAGCAAAGAGCTCTCTGGCTGGAGGGCTCGCGTCTTTGCATTCATCGACTGCCCTAAACTCTGCCCGCAGCGCTGGTGTGTAATCTTGAATGACCACCTGTAACCTTCGCCCGACAGCCGCTGGGGATCTCTTTAGGACGACAGTGATCTCCGGCAGAGACCAGCTGAATAGCTAGACGCGACACTTTACGATCAGGAAGGGATGGACTGCCGCTGGGCACGGTTATTCTTTGAAAGGTGCCTGATTTTGCCGCCAGGGCGAGTTGTGTTTATGACGCGTGTACCTATACGATGTACGAAACCAACATCTCTCGGCTACAATTACAGATGAGGCGGATTGTGGAGGGCTTTGTCACGAGGGCCGTTTAGACGACAAGCCAAAAAACCACATTCAGATTCGATCCGATTGGATCCGATCGACCCGCATCGGGTCTCATTTGCGTTTAGACGAGATTTTAATGCGGTCGTATGTGGTCCAATGCGGTCTAATGTGGATTCGGGGCCGTTTTAAATCCACATTGGACCGCATTGGGTAGCGTTTACACGCAAGAGTTTTGAACCACAATCAGATTCGATCGGATCGCATGTGGATTTTTGCCTGTCGTCTAAACGGCCCTAGTGTTCCAAATCCGTCATTGCTCGTTATGGAGTTACATCTAGGTTTCTCAATTAAACTCAACATCGCTTACGGTGAACGAGTAGTTTTAAACTGCCGATGTCGAGAGAGAGAATTAATAACGCAGAAAACAGCGTCCTCCAGTCAGTCCCCACGCAATAGTTTACAACCTTCGTTCGCTCCTTTTCTAAGCTTACGAGTGGGCTTATCTTCTGCCAAGCGAGACACGTCAACAACAGAAATGGGAGCCGGCTGCAGGTGGCATTTCCCATCGAGTCTCACGGGCACATTACTAACCAAGGCTGTGCGTAAAACAGCCGTCACTTTTTCCCAAGTAGTATTCAGTTACATGTACATGCTCTCAAGGAAGTTTTGCGGACATGACAGATACCATTTCCCAGCAACGGAGCTCGAACGCTGAGGACGGGTTCGTCCCAAGGCTTGTCGTCACACCCACCCATGCAGGGGACACCTCAGAAAACAGCCAATGGGTCGTATTTTAGAATGTTCCTTAACGTTAAGGTCGACCTTAAGTCTATTGTAAAACCATCGAGAACAATAGATTTAAGGCGGACCTTAATGTTAAGGAACATTCTAAAATACGGCCCTTTATTTTCTCGCCATTCCCGCAGTGGTGAACGTTTTGTTCGAAATCTTTGTGAAGTATATTTTATTTTCCTTGTCCGCTATTGGCCTACAGTAGCGACCTGATGCATGCCTAAGCAGTAACAACGATTCAGAAAGCAATGTCACCAAACCTGGTTTGCCAAGCACACTCGTTTTTGTTAAGATTTCTCTGGCGTATTTCAAGGGCAGTTCCAAACTTCATGACCTGGAACATTCTATTTGAGATGTTTCTATAAGAGAATGACGTCGACGACAATGTCTTACTGGTTGGTATGGCAACAGGGTCCACTTGTAGATATACAGGGACCAGAATGAAAAAGGAGGGAGCAAGAATCGATGGATTTGTAGATTCACCTGGCAATCCTTCAGGGCAAATTTCCGCGATCGGAATTTGCCTTTGCTCTTACATGTTCTTGGTGCAGATGAAAGGCAGGCGGATTGAGGAGACAGATTAGTATTATGTCTAGGAGGAACCGTCAGCCTCGTCCCTATGACTTCCGGTTCAGCAGTTCCTGTAGAGAATTTGTGAATAAGGTCCCAGGAATGACATTTAGGTGGAATTCAGGATTCAGTGTGACAGGGCACCATAGCTGCATGATGTGCCTCTTCAACAAGTGTTAAAAACCGATACCGGATTCGTCAGTCCTGGTTACGTTGTTCGTTACTGTAAAAGACACGTTTCTTTTTCGCCTGGTCTCTCGTACGTTCTGATTGGTCGACACCGCGCATGCTCTGCTCGAGTCAATTAAGTTAAATTGATATCGCCTCTGCGGCGTTGTAAATAACAACATGTTTCAATTTATAAGGAAACATTAAGAAGATTGCGAGCGGTGAAACGTCACCTTAATAGTGAAGTGTCGGACTTTGATTGCTTTTTGACGCTACAGAGATGATATATTCGCAGGTGTTAAAGTTATTACACCGTTAAGAACGTGTGAGGAGAGTTTCAGGTGCCAATATTGAACAAGAAACCAAACAAAGTTACTCAATGTTAAACTTCTAACTTCCCAAGTTCGTAATCCGGGTTCTCGATATGACACTCTCGGTGCTAATTTAATGACTGCGTGTCCGATGACAATGGCAGGAGTAACTATAATTCACGGCACGACTTGATTAAAACGTGTTTTTTTATAAAAACATGTTTCGTTATTAAAATCAATGATAGATGTTCTTTACGACCTCCTCATCTGACGTTATGATGTGGGTACAGGTCTTATCTCTGATTTATTCCACGGGTACACAGACCAATCGCATAAATGAAATTGAAATCCGCCCGTTGGTGATATTTATATAGCTTTTTCTAAAAGGATGAACTTAGTTTATCATCCTCACGATTTCGGTTACGAGGTGGCTTCCTTTTTTGAGCCAGCTATTTGAATTGCAAACTGTGGTTAGTTAGACACGTCAGTGCTAGCAATGCGCAGTGGAAAGATAACGTCTACCACCGCTGATCTCATGAGTTCGATTCCAAGCAATTGCGTTCCTATGGTGACTATGACGTCAAAGCGTCTGGCGGCTGCTTTGCTTGCAAATCATTCCGCCAGCCATAACCAGCTCGCTTGTTCAAACAATAGAGAAACAAACTGAAGCAGTCATGCCATCTACTAATAAGTCTGGCGAACAACATGCTATTTATTGGTACAAGTAATTACCAGGGTCCCCGAACGATTCAGATTTTGATTGGCAACAGTTGCAGTGAAAGGTATAGGTAATCCCATCCTGTGTCGACCGTAATAACCTATATCATGCACGGATCGAAAGAAAACATCGGCATCCCTATGGATAACAGGAGACGCCATCGACGGGGGATAAACGCAGGAAAAGAGATAAGTGGACAGTATTGTGGTGTAACCATGGTAACAATGGTCCCTGAATGCTGGGTAAAAACAAGTTGTGTTCCCAAATGGGTGTTTTTCTCCGCGGAAGAATCTGCTAATCATTGAGGTGATATATGCCGGACTCGGTTGGGATAATTGTCTTCGAGGTATTCGTTATCTCCTGTATATATAAGCATAAATTCCCTTGGTAGCCTTTCGCTGATGAAAACTCGTTGTTATATGGGCGGATAGGTCTTGGATTTCATGTTTCTCACAGCACGAACCATGTTCACGTTATTAGTTTGCCCCGAGGGAATGCCACCGTCCTCAGCGACACAGGAAGGATGGCCCATTCCCTCATTACTGAATGATACCTGTCTATCTTGCGTTTGATCACGCTCAGGAAGGAGCCGACGCTGGCCGGGTCAATACCGTGAGAGAAGCAGAACTTTAAGCAACACGAAATGACGGTAATGTTCCCACTTTCATCCCGCTTTCACTGTATCGACAGCGTCGAACGTGGTAGTGACTTGCCTAACAAGAAGATAAAGGGTACCAGGGGTCATATGCACAAAACTTCTTAACAACTTCTTGGGTCTATTCTAGAGTCTTGTACTGTTAAGTGCCAGCCTGAAGAAGACCCCGGTTGGGGTCGAAAATTTGCAAAATCTGGAAGTTGACTTCCTGTATATTATCACGTTGTGTGTCAATTTTAGTGCTATTTCTTTCTTTGTACACAAAACTTCTTAAGTGTAAAATTTCCCTTATCTTTTGCTTGGAACAAAGTTTAAGGAAAATTTTACACTTAAGATGTTTTATGCATACGGCCTCATGCTCTCGTGCAGTAACACAATCTGATCTTTGGGACACCACATCACACTGCCAAAGGTATCCGTCCCCGAAGAATAACATCGGATAACATTAGATAACATCGGAGTGTTGGTGGAACATTCGTACGCTCTCAGAATCAGTGGCGGATCTAAGGGGGGGCGTGCCCGGCGCACGCCCCCCCCCCCGTTCAGCCGCCGAACAGCAAAAATTTTCGAAGGCATATAATCAGACCCCTGATTTTCAGTAAAAAGAAAGTTCGATTTGGCCTGCCCAGGTGCCAGGAAACCGCGTTTCAGGCACTTTTACCCAAAAATTTTCGACGCTTCGCGCCTTCGGGGCTCAGGGAATGGGGGTTGCCCATTCCACGCCCCCCTGTTCGGCAACTCCTGGATCCGCCACTGAATGGCTCCCCCTTGGTTCGCTTCGAGAACTTGTTTCGAGGAAGAAACAGTTTTGGTAAATCGCATCAATCTTCCATCTCAAGTCATGCAAACTGTCAAGTGCAGGGACTCGAGCGCAAATTCCTGTGTAGCCTAATCCTTCTCGCCGAGTCCATCCACCAGTCGAGATCAGAATAGACAATACCTGCCCTTGGCCTCATGACATTTAAACACACATCGTTGACAAAAGTAATTTCACCTTAAACATCTTTCCTGACGCGAGTCATTATCAACATTCGCACCTGCTGTTGATGGCCCACTTTGTCCTTGCAAAACACTATAAATGGAATGTAATTCCAGGTATACGTGAATATGTGGAGGTGAATTCTTGGGTATTCAAACCCATCATTATCTGAGGTCTGAAGGAAGAGGTCAGAGATAACGTTGGCTTTCAAATTGCGACACCCGCTCAGAGGTAACGTTGGCTTTCAAACTGCGTCATCTGCTCAGAGGTAACGTTGGCTTTCAAACTGCGTCATCTGCTCAGATGTAACGTTGGCTTTCAAATTGCGACACCCGCTCAGAGGTAACGTTGGCTTTCAAACTGCGTCATCTGCTCAGATGTAACGTTGGCTTTCAAAGTGCGTCATCTGCTCAGAGGCAACATTGGCTTTCAAAGTGCGTCATCTGCTCAGAGGTAACGTTGGCACTCAAAGTGGGTCATCTGCTCAGAGGAACGTTGGCGCTCAAAGTGGGCCATCTGCCAGAGGCAACTTTGGCTTTCAAAGTGCGTCATCTGCTCAGAGGTTACGTTGGCTCCAAAATGTATCACCCGCTCTGGCATGTAAAGAATGGGACTGATTGCGAATCGAACCTATGTGGCCTCAGGTGTGACAGGTATTGACACTGCACCAATCTGACAGGCCCATAGATCACTTACTTCACTTGGTCCTGAATCCTTACGCCCGGTTACTTTTGGTCAATTTTCTAACCATACATCTGTCCCACCTTTTGCACAGCCTACGCTTTCGTATTTTCTAGGTCTGTTCGGTTTAATGGACATCGATAGTTTTTCTTTCTGTTGATGCCAAAGCTTGGACATGAAACACTCCTTCATCTCCCGCCTTCCCGGCGATCGAGAGTTTAAAGCATTGAAGTCTCCGGTTCGTGTTTGTTGTCGTCAATTGATGTTTACTTCAACAAACCGAGCAGAAGTTACGAGTGGTTTCGGTGTGGCAATGTCGAGTGGTGGATGTGTTTTTCCATCATCTTGTCGATAGTGAACCATTCCTAATGGCTGTCTGTTTTCTTCAGCTTTATATCTCGCTTGTTTAGTGGCTGAGTCGGTAAACATATTAATGGTCGAATTCCCAAAGCGTCTCATCGAGTGCTCACGTTTTTTGACGCCATTCCGTGCACCGCACTTGATTCTAGATCTTTTAACGTGAGCTTCGTCTCTTTTCATTATTCATACAAATGATTGCTCGACATCTCTGAACGTTAGAAAGGAGGCGGCTTTGATTCCGAGGATTGAACCGAGTAACACCACACACGAAGACCATAAAAACGGAGAAGAACTGTCTATAACTCGTCAAGCCATCGTAAAATGCTCTCTCTGTTGCTTTTGAACATTCTCAAACGCTTCTCCTCCGAGATAATGGACCATGTGGATGACGTCATGTATATTCCTCCAGCAGAGGTGGGGTGACGCCAATCTCAAAGGTCATTCAGGTTATAAAACTGATTCTGAAATCAGAAGGTATCCTCCCCCTTCTCACTTGGCACTCCCAGGTCATACTCATCTAGCTTCGGACATCATATCCTTGTGTGTCCTCTCCAACCCTGACCACAACTACCCGTCTACACTTGGACATCCCTGGATTAATCTTCTGTTGAAGAGCGGTCGGCAGACAGCCCTCAGCTTGAGTACGGCTCGGTTTTTTCATGATTGCCTCCTCGTTGTACAGTAATCAAAAGCGACGTTGGCTTGTGTACATGACATGTACATGAACTGATGAAACCTGGTGAAGCCTGTCAACCCCATGCATGTCATATGGTAGGCGCAGTTGGAGTCTAGGCTCCCTGGTGTTGTTGGCATTTTCATTGGTCAATATTGTATCATAGAGACCAATCAGACTATCATCGTCCAGCGCCAGTAGTACCACCACCCAAGATAATGCAACCAAACTAGTTATTTTCTTCCGGCATTCCTTACATGACGATAAAGAACAATAATTGTCATCATTTTCTTATCAATGCATTTTTCACGCTGTCTTTCCTCCCCGCGTTTCATTACGATCATACTGATAGAAGGCACAATAAGGAATAAGATGCAATAAAATAGATAGCGGAGATCATTACTGGCCGACCCCTGCCCTGAACGTGATAGAGTTACGAAATATTGGTCTGGCGATACCGGGAATCGTCGTCTGCTCGCGCTAGCAGGGATATACGTCTGGTAATGGAAATGGTAAAATGTTTGATTGAGGCTGAGCCACAGCATTACGTGACAGGTAAGTAGCAATATATGTGCAAAATGGATAAAAAAAAGTGGTACACGGCATCCTGCAGAACATCATGGGAGTCATCGCCCTTTCCTTCGTCATGATAATAAAGCGTAGGCAGGGAAAGCACTGGCCGCATTCAGCTCCACGAAAGCAACAACCAAAATCCTCCTTGTCCACTTACCTTTTTTTCCACCGGCAACCCGCGACCCAAGTCTTATCAATAATCTATGATGTACTTTTTTCCTTTCATTCTCGATCAATTCCGTGTAGGATTTCCATTCCGTTGTGTCCACAGGCCGTCTCATTATCTCACAGATAAGCCGACTCTCGCGTTATCACAGCTGCGGCTTCAGATTGTTTTGCTGCAAAGCGGACGGTCTTAAGTCGACAACTGACCTTTCCCATCAACTCCCCCCCCCCCCCCAGCCCTCAGTCGTTCACCCTCGCGAAACCTAGCGGCGTTTCATTTCTTCACGACCATGTCACACTGAATCGTACAATCTCCTGAAATCTCGTGACAGTGTGACTATGAGTTGGCGTTATTTTGGGATGGTCGCGCGTGCAACAACATTGGATACCGCTTTCAAACAAAGTTTGCGTTACTCATACGACTTCAAGCAATCAAAGAAACAGTTGTGCTGGCGGCAACATGAGCGGCCGATGGCGACATCCCACGCATAAAAAGGCAACATTTTGTTAAGAAAAAGGCATTATCACGTACCTTGTTGCTTTAGAAGATGCGACGATTATCTGGAAATAGATAGAAAGGACACAGAGAATGAAAAAGAATCAAATGGTATTAACGTGGAGATAAGAGTATTGAGTTCTCTTTACATTGTGTTGCTAAAAGAATGAATGCAAGCAACGAATTTAAAAGAGAAAATACTGTTATTGTGTTGATGACTTGGACTATCATCTATTTTTCACTTGTTTTTGTTGTAACAATATTGGTATTGTTGCAATGTACATTGTAATTTTATGTCCCGTCGTTGCCGTTTGTAATGGTGGCTTAGTAGTATGTTTTGAATGCAACTGGTTGTAAGCTCTTTCAAATGAAATTCATTCATCACTGAAAGGAGCGATCACAAACGAAAGGAATTCACCTCACCCACTCTCCCAGCCAAAGCCAAGATAACCGTGACATTATGCATTATCTAGTCACCAGGTATCCACTTTTTTACATTTTGAAAATTCAAACACAACACATGCAAGTTGATATGATGTGAATGTCGTCAGCAGCAACCATGCTTCGTTAGGCTTCCTCGGTGTTTATTTAACAGTTGCTATGGAAACCAACCACAACCAGACGGCAGCGTCAAGGCAGCGGTGCAGACGGCAGAAATCAGATACCCACATGATAACAAGATCTACGATACCATTTAATTTCTATTTGCCCCCGATGAAAAACCTGCCACTGCTAAGTACAAAGGTATCAAATGCTGCTCACGATGCCAGAAGACATACCGTAACTTCCTTTCTAAGAGGTTACGGTCTATGACCAACTCTGACCAGTACGCCTTCTGTATTGAGCTATTCAGAGTCTCCATCAACCCACCCACATTAGGCCTGACTGGCTTTTCAGAATGGTAGGCCTATACATCTCGACTGACACTGGCAGCTAAGGTTTGCAACTGAAGTGTGGCTTGAGTGACGGACCGTGACCTCCTAGAAGGAAGTTACTGTCACTGCCAGGTCAGAGGCACAATCATCTGCAAGTCATGCGGATCACTGGCCCATTGACCATCCATGTCTATTTCCTTGAAGGTGGCACTTCCCTGCCTTGGTTGGATGCACATTTTCTATAGGACTATGGCACTCAGGTGGTCAATCGGTAAATTGTGCCTCTAACTAAACCTGGGAGTGGCTAGCTCTGATTGCCCTCTTAATGGGAAAGGAGAGTACACAATACTGGTTGCAAACTGCAACCCTTGTCGATTTCTTGTTTCTGAAATTGTATCGAAAGAAGTAGGTGTCACTGAGGACAAACAACCCAAGTCCGATGAATGCGAAAGTAAAATAAGATTCTTCCATGAATTGTATCTTGTTTCGTAATTGTTTATTGATATTACCATGGGAACGTTGATGAATAAATTGGATACTGCCGAATGTGAAATCGACGGGGATCTAAATAAGGTTCTTAAGTGCAGTTACATCGTCATGACTTCAGTGGATGAATTCTACTTTGTTAAGATTTAGGAGTGTCCAACACGTGATGGGTTAGAGGGAAGAAAAGATGATTCACAACACGAAATGAGTAACCTGCTTGAGTTACAGACGGTAGGCCAAAAGGACGTTAAAGAACAGAACAAAGCAATGCAATGACGTCGCGTCATAACGTCTTTGACGCAGTGCAACAGAGGAGAAACGTCCAAAAAGGTACAACCGTTCAAAGTGTCTCCAAGTGGCAAGCAGTTCGAGGGTTCTCATTCCTGTCCATAATTCTCTTTCTATCATCATGCTAGTCTGTTTGGTTATTGCAATTCTCGGCCGATGGCCATTTCCTCCTCGCCGGAAAGGGAACTGAATAGACAGCAATATCGCTTTCACTCTGAGTGAGGCTGTATTGTGTATGTAATGGTATCAGTGAAGAGATGGTGATGATCTGAACAAAGAGCTATCCGGTGGTTTCGTCCATGGTTACTTAATATGGCGACTATTCTTTGGTATGAGCGGAAAGGTGGATATCTCCAAGGGACAATCATGATGGATTCTTCCATCTGTACGATGGGAATATGTATCCACAAGTTACGGACAGACTGATTTATCTGCCAGCATTACTTAACAAAACTTTCTGAGGGTTTCGTCACCATTAACCCCTATCGTACTCCAAGTTACTTGCAGTATAGATGAGTTTCGTTAGCAGCAATCTTGCCAAAGTTAGGTCATCATCATGGGAATTTCCCCCACTGGGGGATGGGAGAACCAATCATCTGTCACTCTGGAAGAGAATTCCCATGGTGATGACCTAATTTTAGCAAGATGGCAGCTCGCGAAACTTCACATCCCATTTTGTTTTGAGGTATATTCTGACCGTTAGAGCTCTGGGGCCATATTCATACATGTATTCATAAAAACTACTTAAGTCTAAGTATGTTTGTGAATGTGGACCCTGGGTCCACATACTGTATATAACTTAGTCAAAGTGTGATACTTATCTTTTGTGTTGAAGAAAGGGTAAGTGTCACACTTAGACTCAAGTAGTTTTATGAATATGGGTTATGTGATGCAGATGCTGTTGCGCATTGAGCCAGTGACAGGTGATCGCCTTCAGCCTCTTAGAACACCTTTTACATTGCCATCAATGGGCGACGTCTTCCTCTCAGTGAAGATTTGTCTGACGGAGACACGGGTTTCGATGTCCTTCACATCCTCTCGACCAGACAAGGAATACTTGATCTGCTCAAGGAAAGCCGTGACGATACCACTTCACCAAAAGCATTATATCAAAATACGATCAATACAAAAGTAAAGGTTTGACTCGATCCGTTTATGTTTCAGCCTCCTGTACCTCGGATGAGGGATCAATGATGAGAAAATCCGATTATATTTGAGCTCCTGGAAAGAATTTAGGTAAGCACTTCAAGAGATTTGGGAGAAAATGACAGTCGTTTGACTTGTTGTAGCATGACAATGGCGTTTGATTCAAGGTACAGCCGAGATGTCTTCAAGGCCGATCCTAAGTGCACAGCTAAGGTGCATTGACTCACGGATATTGTTTCTAACTTGCGTGCGCCTGAAGAAATCTATACTGGATCGAAAGAATAGGCCACTTTTTAGCAGGTTATGTGTCCTTTTATGCTGGCAGCAGAGCTCAAAACCTGAATAATGCACTCAGGCTGGCATTTCAAGCCCGAATAGTGGCTCGGTCTCGTATCTCGAAAATGGTCTTTATTCTATCTCCAAGCTTAGAAGCTTCAAGTATCCCTTACAAACACTCCATTAACGTTACATACTCAATGATTAAAGTGTTGCATTAGAATTAAGATGTCTAAGTAATACTTACTCTTCCTCGTCATCTCATTCCAGATCAGACGTATTTAAACTGATAAGATTGATTTCGGAAATCCACTAGCCTGGCTTATTTTCATTTACTATTTCAAAGTGAACAGTCTCGTTGCCTGGTAACACTATCTAAACACCCGCGGACGATTTTCCGTCTGCGAAATCTCCCGGTACGATGGAATTTTACCAATGTGCTGGCAAACTCATTTATCTTAGGACATCAAATGGTGTTTGCAGACTTTTGGAACATGGGCGAACCAAAGTAGTGCGGGTTTGTAGTGTTCAGCATGAATAAACTGTATAAAACACAATCGATGTCTTGTTTTATTCTTTTCGAATTGAACTTTAGACGATGGAGGATCTCTGTGATACCATGTCTAGTCTGCGACTGAGCCCAGTCAAATTGAAAGTCACATTTACGAATGTGGAAAAACATATATCCTACTGGAGACTAAAAACGCTCCATAAACGAATTCATCGCCCTATGCGTCGATAACAAAAAAATACCTATCGGACGCTGAAAATTGCTTGCCGGTAGTATCCTTATTAAAACTGTATAAGGAAACGTTCTTTCCATCTGAAGTTCATCATCATAGCGAGTAGCAAATGCAGGCGTATTCCTGCAGATCTACTACACGACTTTTCTGGGCGTTGTTAGGGTGTAGTAGATTTGCAGGAACACGTCTGCTTTTGCTGCTCTCCATGATGACTATGAACTTCAGATGGAGACAACGTTTCCTTATACAGTTTTACAGTTGCATTACCTTTTAATATGAGGTATGACAACCACCACCAGAGCCACCCAAAAATGAGGTGAAATATGGACACGTATAACTACTAAGACAGCACCAGCTACCATTTGCCATCCACCTAAACATGATGTAAACATCTTCAGTTCCTTTGCCTTTACGACAAGATGATTGTTTTCTGCATCAAAGATAGGCTCGGCTCATTCTAGAACTCTTCATATGTTTTATTGTGCTGTAAGCACTCGGTCCACATCCCTTTGGAAGTAGTCAAGATAATTCGGTCCCTGAGGTCCTCCTGATCAAAAGCGAGGGAAGATTTCCTATAGGCGACGAACAGTCTTTGATCATGAAGCGATACTATTCCTTGACAGTTAGGCTTATCAGAATGGCGGCGTGGCCTTACACTCATCCAAGTCGGCTATAATGAGGCACTTCATTGGTCAGTTTGTGAATGCGTTGAGAACCCTAAAAGAAATGTCAAACGTGTTCTAATTGGTCAGTACCGTACGTGACTTCCTTCTGTAACAGATACACGTATTGGTCCGTTTTTTTTCTACGTAGAAAGTGGTAAAAATCATGCGCGATAAAAAACACTTCGTGACTGTAAAGAACTACTTTTGGCCACCGGAAAGGAATCGGCGCAAACATCATTAGCAGGTGGGAAATTTAGCTGAGGAAATCAATAAGATACGTATTTAAAGCTTGCCCAATGAAAGAATATCCAAACAGCGTATGCCATCATTTGTTACTTTGCTCCCGGTCAGAAGGTACCAGTAAAGCAATACAAGCGTCCTTTCATCACGGCTACTTGCCCACAGT
This sequence comes from Notospermus geniculatus, assembly GCA_002633025.1. Classification (NCBI taxonomy): domain Eukaryota; kingdom Metazoa; phylum Nemertea; class Pilidiophora; order Heteronemertea; family Lineidae; genus Notospermus; species Notospermus geniculatus. The sequence continues at coordinate 345,775 of NMRB01000402.1, forward strand.
TGAGGTTTTTTTCCAACCAAACAACCAGGTGCAATCAATCGGAAAAAGACGCCTCCGTGTAATACAAGAAAGTAGTTGATTTTCATCGAGGGTATTTGCCGACGATTGCAGATACGGAAACGGGAGTCGCGGTGTTTTTGACTGGATGACATATCGCTCGCTTTTTTCTCTGTGCAATCAGACGAGGTATGCTGGTGTCCTCCGGGTTTTCTTGATCAAAAGATGGAAGGAAGATATGATATTGAGATGATGGTCACAACATCATGCAGCAGTTTTAGGGAAGAGCAGCGAATTGGTGTGAAAGGAATACTCTCGTTCTATGGTCGCAAATACACGAGGAGCCCGGTGGTGTAGTGGTTCGGGTCTCCGACTAGCGGTCAGAGGGTTCGAATCCCACTGGGCGTGAGACTTTGGGCAAGTCTCTTTGCCTCACTGGCCTCTCTCCACCCAGGTGTATAAATGGGTACCGGTCGGAAATGCTTGGGGTGTAGCGCTGAATGAGCAGCTCATCTGAGTTCTACTGAAAGGTTTCAGGATAGACTGGGGTTAAAGTGTAAAGTCGGATGACACCTCTACCGTTGTTGATATCAGACAATAAACCCAGACTTTAACTTTAACTTCTTATGTTAACCGGCGTTGTTCGAATGGTGATGGTTTTTATAGTTGTCCTAGTCTATATCCTAATCCTTCGTTGAACAATAAAACGGGCTTAGATTACTATACGCTCATTACATGTACTTTCTTGGCGTTGCCACGTGACTATAGGACAGCGGAGGGAAAGCGTTTTTATAGTTTAGTGTAGTTTTAAAAGTACACCAAAGTCGTTTTTCATTTCATGCGATCTTTATCTCCTGACTTGTACTTTTACGTCGGATTATCTTACGATACGTTAAGTGATAGGAAGAAAAAGTACATCGTACTCTAACGGCTTATAAATAACACGTACAGCGAAAAAATGTAACCGACGATTCGAAAGATTGCGAAATGTACCGTCGATTCGGACGTGCCATGTTCAATAATAAATGTTTTCAACTTGATACCCGACCAGCAACATCGATAGCGACGCACGGTGATGGTATAATTATAGCGCACAACTCATAGAACCAAATCGAAAAAAAATTCTAAAAATATTTCGAACTCCATTACTGGCGATTTTATTCAAGTGGGAATTCGCTGACAAGGTTAATGCTTTTAGTGGAATCCTTTTTTGACATTATAAGAGAAGAGAAATGACCTTGTATTATCCATTAGGAATATTGCACGGGAGAGAATCTCTCTTTAGCTTCTTGAAGACATCGAGTAAAAGAATTATCATCCAAAAGCCCTTGTGGGTAACACCATTGGCGAACCTTCTGTGCTAGAAATTGATTCAATCCATTTAGTAAAATATATTGGACACGAATTGATTGCATTTCCTAATCATGTTTGGAGTCCACCTCATCTTAAGTTGGACAGACCTTCACCAGTAGTAATGAAAGTATTTGTATTCTACTTTTGGTTAAGCCTGTGTTGGAACCAAGGGTTCGTCTTTGTATCATGTCCGATCTAACCTTTGCTCTATTGAGTTACCGTCGACTTGCTTCTGGCATGCGGCACACGTTCCCCATGCTGTGAAACTTTCGCTAAAGTTCTTGCACAGTATGTACAGTATTAACAGTTCTTAATGATAATATTATACCCTTTATATGCTGCGTTTGCCTCTTGCATTTTTTCCATTTATGTGATATGCATTGACCAGAAACCCTGCAATGAATACAAGCCCTTCGTAAAAACAACATATCCACCTCATCATCACCATAATCCATCCTATTCTTGGGGCTGACAAAAACAATTGACCGCCGGAATGATACCAATTTGCCATAAGAAACTGTTCCCATTCCTTCCATTATCTGCACCAGAGTGTTGTTGACTACATATCGGCCAAGACATGCAAGCCACATAAGAAGTCTCCGATCCAATTGCATTTTTTCTTGCAATATAAAACAGTATATTATTGTAAAACTTGTCGCACGAACTATTATTGGCTGCGGCCATCTCGGTAGTCTGCTCCATCATGTCGCTTACGTAAAAAAAACAAGTGGACGTTGAGCACCGCTGTGTCGCCTACGCCAAAAAGAAACAGCCGATAAGTAATGTTTACTCTCATATTCATATAAACAAGAAAAAACTTCAAGAGTGTGGAGAATACTACTCAAAGGAGAAGGTCGAGTTATGCCTCTCAGCTCGGGCATTCCGAAACTCCATCGGCTACTGTCCCGAGCAAACAAAGGTTCGGCGAGGGGATTTAGCAAATAGACTCCGGTGTTTGCATCGACACACTTGTATGACATACGACATTACGATAAACGTTATGATTCCACGGCTTCCGTCCTCTCATCAGCTTGTCCAGGCACCGGAAACCGTGTGAAGGATGGCACGAGCATCAGGTGGCCACGGGTGGCTGGTCAATTTATCCAGGCTTTCACCCTCATAATGACTTATCATTATCAGGCCATTATGAACTCGATAGAGGCAATACCAACCATCACTTCCTCGGAGTGGTCTGTCACTTACTGCCACCGGTTTTTTTCTCACTGTAATTCTTCAGCCATATCGAGAGACTATTTACTCCCATGTCATATTCTTCATTTCCCATATTCGTTGAGTTATCACCAAGGTGCAGCTGTATGGATCGCGATGGAACTTTTTTTTGAAAGAAGAACCCATGATTGACTGCACTGAGCTCTAATACGATCTAAAAACTGCAATGTATTGCGCAGGTATCATCGTTCTGGGCGTAGGTTAAGTGCCAATGCTGGTGAATTCAAGTTATGGAATCATCAGTCTTGGGGGCATGATAAGCCAAGTTTTTTCCATCCCATCTTTACTAACGCCGTGCAGCAGGTAAGCTTGTCGTCCCTCGTATTACCTTCACAAGCATCCAGAAGAAGTGGCAACGTCCTTCTCAGACCATGAAACTCAAGGATCCATATCTTCATGCTATACTTTGGGTAGGTATCCAAAAAAGGGCACAAAAACGACACACAGTATACAATAAATCGGAAAGTCGTCTCCGAATATTTCGCAAATTTTCGACCCCAATCGGGGTCTTCCTCAGGCGCTATATAGAAGAGATCCCAGAGGTGAATGAGCTACTTTGGGTAGGGATTCATGATGTGAACACTCTCACGGAGCTTCCCCAGAACTCTATGGGCAGTCTGTCGTGTCATTGGTCTCAGCTTAAGGAAACCAATAGGCCTACCCAGGTAGATTGCCCATAGACAGCCAACTCGCACGAGGGAACTCTCACATGGAGCAGTCTTTTACTGTGTGACCATGCATTCCATCAGAGTCCACATCAACGCAGCAAATAGCAGTCCCTCGCTTTGCTTCTAGTAATTACCTGTTTTCGTCAAAGATTCTGTATAAACCTTGCCGAATACCTGTCGGAATGCTGAATAGAAAAAGCAATTTAGCGGGGTCTTCTGTCATCGTCACAGGAGATTATCATGCCACGTTGTCGCATCAAAGGCAATCCAATCGCCATGCGTCCTGGACAAATATGGCTCCGATTCCACGAGGGTGTAAACGGAGGGGCCGTGATACAATGGAGACCAGGATTAGATGGGAAGGATTGGATGTCCTTGTGGAACCCCTGTGGTCATTCTAGACCACTATGAACGATGGATTGCATACCTGTGGCATCGTACAACCTCTTGTCAAAGTGCTGCGTAGGAGGTAAGTGGTGGCGAGAGGACATTGCCCTGGGTACGATCACGAACAGGTAGACATGAGAAACAAGACACGAGAAGATGCTGACAGAAAAACGGTGTTGTCCTTTATAACACACTGACGATTGCTTGGTAACCATGCCTGAACCTGTATCCTGGCGTAATATCTCTAGTTCTGTCGGCCACATATGCATCTATCATCAGCATTGCAATTGTATGACTGATGAAAGCAACGAGAGAAGACTGCAACGGAAGCTTGTCAGGAGTTTCTTTCTATCGGCCGATTGACCACACCTCTCCAAACGCAGCTAATCAGCGAAACCGTATTCTGCCTCTGCGGGATAGTTGTGTCAAAGATGACCAATCAGGTGGCATCATAGGTGAAGGATCCAGTGCGCGTGCGTCATATCGAATAAGAAACAGCGTGCACGACCTGGAGCCTTCATGAAATTACACCACACTCCAACTTGCATGAGAGTTTATGTGTAGTTCAAACTGATATCGATTAGTGTTAAGCTCTAAGAAAAAGGACTTGTCACGCAGCGGGCGTGCTTTCTGCTTTGAGTATGATTGCAATATACACGGTTTATGATGCCGCATACATCGAGTCTGTCAGTGGCCCAATGTAATCTTGTTATTTATGGCTTCCGTATGCATCACTTAATGAAAAGAGCATCTTTTTCTTAGGGATGAGGATGCTTCGAAGATAACGCCCATAAAAAGCTACTTAAACCGTTTGTGTGCTCAAGTGAACATCTCTCTGGAGGAGAGGTAATGGTCGGAATATGGTTTTATTATGCCAAAATAGAGTACATAGCAATCGCTATGAATTCCAACCGTCTGCTTCAACAGGCTGATTGGTCGTTCAGTCTCGGCAGTCGATAACCTCTGTTTGCTCAAAGAATCCCAATAATTCTGTCTTTCAGCCGATTCGCTGGGACATGACTATGTCTAGATACTCGGGTGACAAATATCACCTCGGCCATTTTCTAGTGCCAGATAAGTAAAATTGATTTTAAGAAATAGCAATCCCCTCACAGCCACTCCCAATGCTTCAGAATCGCTCTTCCGATAACAGAAGACATATCACCTGTTTATGGGACGAAGAGAAATCAGGTTTACAGATCAAGACCGATATCCTAATCAGAATTTAATGAACACGAAGGAGGCCAGACCGCAAAGTAACGCACTGGCAATTCCGTTCAAATATTTAAGTCGCCTTCTGGCCGAATGCTTGCAATGAATTTTGATGAGGCATTAGATATGCCTGAGGAGCTGCTGTAGCCGGTCTATTAGTTATTGAGCATAAAGGAGGCGGAGGTGGAGAGGGAGAAAACTTGATAACCACAGGAGACCAGAGTAGCCTACTGAAGGTGATGGAAATCTGGGAGAGCCCGAGAGCCCGGTACAAGCAGGCCTCAAAGGAATCAGCATGAGAGTTGAATCTGATTAACACTCATCTTCATCCCGTGTCAATATTTGAAGTTAGGTTCATCCGAAGTCCGCCTCTTGTTGGTATCAGTAGCAGCGGCCTTGTTGGTTTCTAAGCTGTAACCAAGTAAAACGCCGTTAAAAAATCAAATCTGAGCTGGCGGTCGCTGTGAACAGAACAGAAAGTCCATCAGAAGTAGACACCCTTCCACCTTCATGCATAATCCCACTTCCCCCTTGCCCCGATACAGTGTTGAGCCATCCTGCACTCCTTAATGAGGGAGAGACCGCAGTTTCCGTCTGTATCACGTAGGCGCTGCCCACTTGAGAGTTTTCTTGCGCAAGTTGACTCACGGGACCAACTCAGCCGTAGATGGGCAGTCGTCTGTGTCATTGCTCTGAGCAAGTCGTAAGGAAACCAACAATGATGAATTGCCCATTGAGAGCCAACTCGCGGGAGAAACATCTCCTGTGGAACAGCGCCTTTCATTCTGAATACGTTGACGGAGGCTCTCAGACTATAGATCTTCACGAATCTGATAAAATTTGCCAGCAAACTTTCACGAGTCCATCAGGAGGAAAAGACATCTCGGTCTACCGCATCGTTGACTTAATGTGACGGCAATGAGTATCATCAGTAATCGAGAAGCCATTATGTACAGCTGGGATTCTAAACTCGTAATGGGAAATGTATTGGCTCGAGCTCTCGGTGTCGGCCTGGTAAGTCGCCCGTAATCACCAATCACTAGAGCAATCTCGGTGTGGAATCAACCAGCTTCACTGCCACAAGGCAATGAAGGAAGCTATCAGCAGTCATGGAAATACTTTCGACCCCTTTTCTGAAATCCCAAATCGAAATGGCAACATTGAAACGGATGTTGGTCTCTATGGAAACGCGAATTATCCAATGCGTTACATTGACAAATATGTCACCAGGTTAGGGCTGAATGTCGGGCTCCTGTTACTAGTATTTCATCAACTACCCATCAGTGCGGCGTCGTCATAAGATACTTTAGAGGATGTCAGGTACCCGTACCTCTTAACCAACATCACAGGTTGGCGATGTACTATTGTTCACCGAAAGCGATCCTGTCGTCTTCATTCTTTAACCATGAATTCATCCCAGCCTGTCCGGGAAACAGTTAAACGACACCCACATTGGTCATCATCGATTTCAAGACCAGAGGAATTAGAACACGGAACCTTGGGTCCAGCCAATCGATGTCCAATCTTAATGCTAATACCCACATCGACCAATACGGACGAAATTCCTCGAGAGATACCACTGTCCGGTAAATCAATGGAACTAGCTGTGTTGATAAGGAGCTATCCCTCAGGTCTGGCCAATGTGAGCACACATTCGCACGAGGAGTAGGCTGTATGTGAAATTAACTTCTTGGTCGTCATCCTCCACCTCAGCAGTGTCAACGTCATGTCAACCACAGCGACACTGGGTGAGGTCAGGTTTCAGGGTTGGGAAAGTGTTGGGTGTTGGTGTAACTGTACTGTCACCCATTGTGGTACGTCATCCATCCACGTAGGCCTACTGACCCCGCTCTTGGTTGCGTAACCTCAAACTCAGAGGCGAACCCGCCAACCTCTAAGCCAGAAAGGAAACCTTCCATGGCCGGCGGAGTGGATTAGGCCGTGCCGTATAACGGCGGGCACAATACAGACATCACCTTTCACGGCATCTGCAGTCGTACCCTGCGTACTTATCATCTACAAACGCTTGTCCGGGAAGAACATTCTTAGGATTGTCTTCCACCCTCTGACGAAAGAATCAGCTGCTCCTTCAAACTACCAGGCACGTGTGCTTCACGGCGCACCCAACGCGCTTTTCTCTCCGACCTGACCGCCCGCAACCCTCGCAGAGAACCTTGGCCCAAAGCCTTCAGTTCCATCGAGTGTTCCTCATAGCCTACTTTTTCACCTAACGCATGATCTGCGAAGAAAAGCAACTCTGCTATCTTCAATCCTCGTCCACTGACATGTTGCATGGACAACACCGTGCGTGTCCTGAATACTTATCACTCTCCTCCTGTCACCAGCCACACCAAGACAAGACTTATATCGATTTCCAATCTCGCGAGCTCTCGTCGCAATATGGCTGCCGTGGCACTTCGATTAGACATCTGCCCATCAAATGGCCATCAGAGCTAACAAAAGTTGTCCATGGGATTGGGTTATCGAGGAGGCCATCTCAACGCCACCACTGGCACCTCATCACCGATCAGAATGAAGCTGATATCGGCTGGCACCTCAGGATGTCAGAACCAACAGGGTGGCGTAATCGAAACGACGGACAATGATCATCCACAACCGGTAATTACCTCGGCTGCACAACGAGAAATTTTCAAAGAGAAAGGGGCAGCCACCTTGGCCTTCGTCCACCCATATTACATCACTCGCATTCGTAAAGCATACGGCTATTTCTACTAACAAGTTCGAAGTGACAAACATTAAGCCCGTGTTACACTGTGGCGACTCAGGAGGGCGAATCCCCGCGAACTAGAATGAAATGGTCCATGGACCATGTGCTCACCCCTTTGGACATAATAATGCAATGACAGAGAGAGGTATGTGCATGGTCCTTGGACCATTTCATTCTAGTTCGCGGGGATTCGCCCGCCTAAGTCGCCACAGTGTGAGATGGGCTTTATTTTTCCACATCGATGAAGGAAGAATAAGAAACGATTTTTAAAACTTTCCCTTCAGATGAACTCCAACATTCATCGTTGAAGCAAGATCGGAGAGACCAGCTGCTTAATGACAAATGTTTGACACGTTAGCATTAGTCTGGGTTGGTCATTGTCAACACCGATTACCGGACAGGCAAGTTAATGAAGGCTAAAATCACCTTATCACCGTCATAATGGATGTGAATCACGGAATTGTTCCTGCTGGATTACACGTCTGACCAGGGATGAGAACGAACGACTTGGACTCATCATAAACACAATCATCTAGAGTGGCTTCCTGGGTTGGTAGGCGTGAGAAAAAATGACGATTGGTGCGAGAACGACGAGAAAAAACGACCATGTGCGTAAACAAGGGATGGGATCAACAAAGTGCTGTTTGCTGCCGTATTTATTTTCAAACAGATTTGATTGAAAAGAGGCGTGCAGAAGGGTCTGCTGAAGAGACCAACCCGACACCAACATGAACATCCACAGCAGAGTCAATAGAATATTATAGTATTGATGACCGGAAGTAGTCAAGCTGGGCATGCGCAGGCGGTTGCATGAAGATATGTTGACTGAGGGAACCTTTTGGTAAAACTATACCAACCAGCGGTTCGCATTGCACTGCATCAAGGTCGTCGTGACGCGACATTTTGCTCTCTTTGTACGTCTTTGGTAAGACCGCTCGCAGCGCCGCCCTGTCGGGATAAAAATCGAACGGGTTCTCTCATTCATCTAATGCCATCCGAAATAACAGAAAGTGTGATCCGTTGACGCTCAAGACAACCTTCACCCCAACAAATAAACCCAAAATATCGTCACAAGCATCGAAGATTTGATTTCTCACAGTTCAAGATATTTGTAAACATCTCATACCGACATCTAACATCTGGAATTTGCTGAGTTTGTTTGTATCTCTGTAATTGCATACTGAAACGTCGCCAAAAGTGCGCAAAAACACCAACCAGCTACCAAACAAACCACTCGATCTCTCCGTACCTTCTGACAAGGAAACCAAGCAATAATAGCTTTGAGCCTTTTATCATGGCTGATGGAATTTCAAAATCCAATTTCGAGGTGATGGCGAAGACATTATATTCTTTTATCGACTTAGCCGTGGGTGGAACAAGGCAGGGGCTGCGATGATATGAAAGATTAATCTCCTTTTTCGCGTACCTGTCCACAATAGGAGAACAGGAAAGGTATATTTCCATTGTAAACGTGTCTTTTTTAGCAATCCAGGACCTAGTACTGGATGATTCGAACATGATATTACAGATTTTCGCTACGAACGTAGGACCCCAGGGACGCTTCTCCTAGCCTCCGCTATAGAATCCAGACACGATCTTGTTTACATCGGCACCTCAATCCGTTACCCCGGCATGCCAGGGGCCCGAGAGGGATAACTACCACTCCGCTCTCGCTTTTTATTACTTATCATACATGTTGAAAGCTCGAGACTGGTGTTTAGTAACATCACGTACAGATCCAATGATGATGTCAACAAAAAACGATGTCAAAATGATTTCAACATTTTGATTCGCATTTTGTCAGCAAGGACCAATCCTTCCTTTAATAATTAAGACAGTGCACAGAGTCAACATCGTTCAGTTGATAACTGGGTTACCAGGCGCCGAGAATGGTTCATCTTTGCTAATGATGTTATCAAGAACCACCTCTGGGACAATCTCGATTAATCGATCCGCCAATTAATTTAATTAAGGAGCCTTACGTTCATCATTACGGCCTAAAGCTACGAGCCTAATTATCATAGTTCAGTAAAAAGCGTTGATATCTTCATTCCAGTTTGGAGTACTATCATCTTGAAGACGTTCAGATGACCTTCGCTTGATATCAGATGATAGTCTTTCCAGACGGATGCGGTGGGGGCAATTGTCCTAGAACCCCTACACATGTAGCTCGATGTCAAACTGTTGGAAGACCAAAAGGTTTACCTCCAACACGTCTAGGGGAAAGCTCGACTCTCATTGCACAGGACTGGACATGATCAAGCAGAACCTTGATGCTGGTGAACGTAGATAAGGCAAGAATGGACCTGTTGTATACCACCCGATTTTTCCAAATTGATAGGCATAAGTTCCTATCCACGTGAGGGACAATGATCAATGACAACTTGGAAATTCGGGCTACTTGCGGTCTCACCGCTCCCTACAACGAGGAAGGTCGACAGAGAAAAAAGCACCGACAAGGTGATTCAAAATGGACCACGATGCAACCGAGCGACGAGGGAAATTTTGTATGGTAGTATTAATACTATAGTGTTAATAGTATAGTATTTTTGCAACTCAAAACCCGAATATAATCAGGGGCCAACCAAGTTTGTAATTTTCTGTGCCACAAGCTACATGAAAAAGAGACAATAATCTCACTTATGTAGATGGTTTCACCCAACGACGTGAGGTGTTCCGGATAAAGCGGAGGACTCTACAACAACAACAACAACAACAACAACAGTTGGACAGATGCTCAAAGAAGTGCTATCGTCTTTCGATTAAATCTTTTCGTGGTACAAGACACCTGCACTGCTTTCTTCTTTGGAAACCCTCGGAAAGTTGTAACATTCGATATGGCCAGTTAACAAAGGTTAAAACCATTGAATCTGTCAAAAAAGTGGTTGTCGCTACCAGAGCCATTGGGAGTCATTCGATGCCCCTTTTTGAGAGTAAACGGTGAAACTCTCTGTTGACGACCATCCCTGCGCACGCTTGTGGGCGCCTAGGCCAGCACCGACGGACGAACATGAATCCGAAATCACCACAGATAAAACTGGCACAATGCGTGACTCGATAGACGACACTTCGAACCATATACCGTGATTGAAAAAGGACGGTCTCTGCCATTCTTTCGGTCAAAAAAGCACTTGTTGATGGCAACTGACTTGATCTGATTCCTCCGCAACCAATTCTTCTTACACCTAACACAATACAGTATCTGATTACTGGAAATTTTGTTCAGCGGTGCATCCATCTCCCCTTGGATTGGTTCGGATAGATATTTATTCTCTCCGATCAAAAAAGGTCGCATGATCTGTTTAAAGCTATTGGCGTAAGCTCATTCCTCCCACTGGAGGCATTACAGATAATGTGGTGAATAATAGCGGTAAGAAAGAAACGACGGCACTGTATATCAGATCTAACTACCTGAGGAGCATTTACTGTCATCTGAGGGTCGTGATTACCGATTCCTCAGCCCTGCTTGATCACCACTGATGCTACCAGCGGCACGTTCCAAAAAGTAAAAAAAACTGACGAAGTGACCTTCTGTCTCCTTTTATAGAGTGGACTACAGGGAGGTTGTTCTTCTCAGGCGTAGCCTAAGCATGAGAGCAGTCTCGCGCAAGTAGTCTCTCGATGGGAACCCGCTCAGCCAGAGAAACTATGGGCAGTCATGACATTGGTCTCAACGTAATTCGTAAAGGAAAGCAACAATGGTGACTTGCCCATTGAGAGTCAACTCGCAGCTCTCAAGCTAGCCGCACACAGACGAATAACGCTCAGACGTATTTGGCAAAGCAAACTCTCACGTGGAGCAGCAATATGAAGGGGTGCTGTCTTCCTCGACAGAGCATGACAAGGAAGTACATAGGTTACTGGTAACCGTATTGTTAGAAGGTGACTGAGTGGAGCTATTTTGGATCGAAACCGAGACAGATCACGATTAGATCACGATTAGATGCAGGAGACGACTCATCTTTTAAAACATGTTCGATCTGTTTGAATCTAATCGAATGATGCATTTCGAGGTGGCCTATTGAACATCTTTCCTTCCATTTAATCAGACCGTTCATGCAGTATATCATCAATGATAAACTGCATTCAGAGAATCACTTGCTTAGAAATGGAAGTTCATGCTCAACTAATGGATGGCAATTGTGAGTGATCATTCGTTTTAGGCATCAAACTCGACGTGAGACAGACACATGCTGTTCAGACCCACCGCTAGGCTGCTTCTCCGTTGCCATAGGGATTCCGGAGAGTAGGCAAACCTACGAGAGCAACAGAGAAAGAAACTTCATTCCAAATCCACTGAAATGATTGTGTACTGATGCATTGTTTAATGTACACGACACACAGCCTTGTTGTGGTGACCAAGACGCAGAGCACGTCACAGGAAGGTATTGGTTCTGCTAAGGCGATTTTGAATTCTCTTCTTGTGGGGAATTGAGACTAAGACCCGAGTTACACTTATATCAGTAGAATGTTCGTTCTACCGTTATGGTATTGGCCAATAGGATTGATTTCATGATAAATACAATTGTTTGGATCAAATTGGGGATATGGTTTCGGTCTTGGTTGGTTGAATCTTGTTTGGGGTTTCAAACAAAATTTTGTTCGTCAAGGGCAAATTTTTGAGGATGAAGCCCCGTTTATACAGAGCACGGTTTGCGGTCCGGCGTCCGGTGTGCGTTTTCCGTCCAGAATGCATCAAGGTATTTTCTTACAACAGAGCCGCACTCGCCGTTGCGGTGTCCGGACGCCGCGCCGCATTGAATGCCTCCAGAGCAATTCTGTACGGCCGCCGCAACGCCGGACGGGCCTGAACCAATCAGAGGACTGTNTTCGGTCTTGGTTGGTTGAATCTTGTTTGGGGTTTGAAACAAGATTTGTTCGTCTTCGGCAAATTTCTGAGGATAACCTACTACCTGTGACTCTGAGAAGCATCCCTTTTTCCGTTCTCAAAGCGGGGACCTAGGCCTACACGTAGGGCTTCGTCTTAGGCCACAGCCACTAGCGATTGGGGTGGGGGTGGGGGGTGAGCGGTGAGCGCTGCAAAAAAGCAACCTTAGAATTTCAGTAACTACATTATTACTAGCATAGATCCTTGCCGTCTTCAAACTTCCTCAGCTGTTTCAACATCGTATATATGACCAGTCACGCACGCTTCAAAGTTCAAATTATTGTTGTGTATGAGACCGCATTTATATGATCTCTTTCTCATTGGAGTGCGGTTTATAATACCAAAGAACCACATAACGGGATAGCTGGCTTTTCGTAATAAAGATCAGAACATTCAACATTAAAACCGCTCTGCTGGCATAAGTGTTAACAGAGACGAAGCAGAAAGCATTATCAATTTGCTCAACACAAAGTTCTAGAACAGGAAGGAAGAAGAAATCACCTTGAACAAATTACATCAGATTTCACACAATTAGACGCTGCACGAAATGCAAAATTAAAACATCGTAAAGATGGCTCAAAAACTGCATCTCCTGCAATTATTGCGTTTTTCCTCATTATTGATTTTGAGTTTAACGATCGGCAAGAGATTAATGACACAACCACTTGGTGCGATAAGGATGAGAGAGAAACAAGTCCTGAGAGATGGGTGCAGGCGTGCATGTTGGACTATGTTCCTTTAGTGCTTTGGCCTGGAGAGAGGACACACAAGATGTGATGACGTATAACCATTTGCTGCGACGCGACGCCATTCGAAGATAAGGTTTTCCTTGAGAAAACAGACTCTTGCTTACAATGCTGTCAAGCGTTCAGTTACTGTCATGATATGCTGTTGGCTGGGTGACAGTTTTTATACGACTGACTACGAATGCGATTGCTACAAGCATTCGAAGCCAAGACTTCGTCTAGCACAAGCCACACAAAGTTGCTGATATTAAGTGATAGTGGGCCAACACTCATGGCTCCTTGATTCGTTCAGCACTCAGCACATGGTCAACAATCTTTGGCATAAGTCTATACATCGGCCAATCCTTCTGAAGGTCAGCCATGACGGCATTGCTTCTTACAAACTCCATCTGGTAAAGCAAAAAGTGACCCTTTCCATCCTCCCTATATTGGCTTTGTCCACTCTATTAAGGAACAGCCTTTACATTAGACTCGACTTTCCTTCGGAGAAAAAGGCGGTTCTTCAGACATGCTGTAATAAATTCGACTCGAACTCCACCGAGACGGCCTCCAGGAGATCACTTTGATCTGTTACAGTCCGGCTCTAGTCCAATCACGGTGATTGTCAATATTTTGCAAGGCACTGAGACTTGTCTTCATCCCTTCTTAATACAAGAGACGAGCAAAGCACGCTGACCATACGACGAGGAAATGACGACCTGGGAATCGAGACGCCGCTGTGAAATTCACGCCAATTACGGCTTGGGATTTTTGAAAGTTCCTTGATAAAAGCGGAACTAAGTGAGACAAGGGTAAATTTGGCTCAAGGCACCACCTTTGAACGATTAATTTGTACTATAAGACCTCCATGATTGAGGCATCTTTCCCTCAATCAATTTAACGTAAAGCTTAAGTCTGACAGTGACAGTAATGTCCCTAAGTCGCCACTCAGTTCCCATCACGTGCGTGACTGAAGCAATTTGTTAATCGGCCGCCATGTTTACGCTGAAGGTATCGACTTGTCGGTTCAGTGAGGTTAAAGACGTCATTTCGCAATGAACGGCTGTGTTTATGAATCACTTACAATCCAATCAGTAAACGTGGTAGTGGCGTCGACTGTTAAACACGTGACCAACCTGCCTATGCAAGGTTGGCTTGGTGATACTGGAATGGTTGAGACTGTGTTCGTCACAAATAAACAGCCTCAGAAAGGATTTTTGTCGTCTTTTCGAAACCAGGTACCGGTACCGTCAACCACATCGCACCGTTACCCCTGCTAGAACGACGGTCGATTTTCGATCGTTCGAACCGTCATTGGTGACGAATGACAACCATAAACAAGGCGGAAGCCAAAGCATTACTGACTGCCCCGAAGTGTGGACGAGGCTATCTCAGGCTGCCATGTTCCTCACTTGGATGGGGTCTTGTACTTTCCCTTACAAAGGTACAAGGTACAAAAGCACTACGGCTTACTGTCCCATGCGACGGACGTGGGGAGGCAGGGATGCTGGATTCGAACCCGGGACTTGCCCTCGCTTAGCGGACATGACAACCACAAGGCTAAAGCTGCTTTTCCACGAGGCCAAAACCGCGTCCGCGAACGCCTCGTGGAAAAGCAGCTTACCAGGGCTTCCAATACGGTCACAGAGATGAGGAGGGCGTCGTAACCCCCTCCTCCAATATGAGGGTGATATGACGTGCTCCTCATCTCCTTGTATATTATAACTTTGATCCAACATTACCTGCCGTATCAGGATGTCCTCATATTGATCACGCATTCACAGGTGTAAGGTGACACAAGTTATGATCACGGCTTTCATGAAAACATCATCAGTCCAGGAAGCAGGCAACCTAAGCGTATCGGATACCCTGGAGAGTATCATCCTTCGTTTCCGGACTTACGAATACTGTCGTTCTCATGAACTAAAGATAAGATGGATGGCATCTTAATTATGGTGTCATCAATCACTGCATCCCACCTATCGCTGTGATAAGAGAAATGTGTGGCCGGTAATGTCATTCTGATTGGCTCAGGATCATGATCCAAGGAAAGCGAAACTTAAATCTGAAAGTAACATCAACGTACCCAGGCAACCCTGCCTTGAATACAGAACATTTTATCTTCAACTCCACCTTGATTTAATCAACATAATTATTAACCCGAGTTCCACTTCATTAGCAAAATCTTTGGTTACAATCGAAGGTAAGAAGAAAAAGCCTCTTTCATCCATGCGTTCTACAAATTCTGTTTTACCAAAGCAGGAATCGTGGTTTGGAAGATATTTTGATTATTTGGTGCTTTGATTTAGCCATTAATTTGGTTACTTGCAGCGAGGCAATACTCTGTGTGTTTCAGCATTCTACCAAAACTGATTTTCTATCATTTGTTATAAGACGGATCATAGTTTCTTGAATGGCTTTGAGAGGCGTCCTTTACAAGAGACAGTTATTAAGTAGACACGATTGTGCATACAATACGTCATGTGTTTGAACACTAAAGTACGAGTCTATTCATACATAAATCACCAAGAGGATTAATCTAACTAAAATCAAGGATTTTCGACATAAATCAGATTCTAAAGTGCCATCACGACATCATAGAAAACGCATCATAATCCAACGTCAAAGTGGAAGGAAGTAGTTTTATTGGAGAGCGAATCCAAACCTATTTCAGATTGGTTGTCTCTAAAAACACATTTATCGTAGAAATTGCAAAACATTTAATTTGATTAAGATGGTTTTGAGCTTTAAGCTATCTTTGTAAGCGGAACCATCGTGGTTTAGAGTGACTGTGTCTGTTTTCTCTTCGCTACTCTGGTCGGTGTGATGGGACGAGGAAAATGGTAAGATGGGATCTTCAAGTAAGGTGCTGTGAAATGGCTAGAGTGGCTCTTGAAGGAAAGGCTGTGAAATGGCTAGAGTGGCTCTTGAAGGAAAGGCTGTGAAATGGCTAGAGTGGCTCTTGAAGGAAAGGCTGTGAAATGGCTAGAGAGGGTCTTGAAGGAAAGTGCTGTGAAATGGCTAGAGAGGGTCGTGAAGGAAGGTGCTGTGAAATGGCTAGAGAGGGTCTTGAAGGAAGGGCTGTGAAATGGCTAGAGAGGGTCTTGAAGGAAGGGCTGTGAAATGGCTAGAGAGGGTCTCCCAGTGAAGATGCTGTGAAACGGCTTTGTCCCTTTTTTGGAAAATATGTGAGTTTCCAAAGCTGTTCAATGATTGGCACCCGCATGAGGTCGATTAGGTGACTGACGACAAATAAATTGATGTGGCGATTCGAGAGCGAGGCTAAGAGCTTAAGAGCCCGGATGTGCCAGAGCTGTGAGACGTCCTGATCTGTCTATGCACTGATAGTTGAAAAGAGAAGCTTTTGGCACAAACCACGTACAAATGTAATATTGTCGAAAGTTATCAAGAATATCGGCAGTGGAAGCTGTACTCAAAATGATGAAGACGAATGCCCCGCAATGTGTTCGGCTCACCATTGACTCTTCCGGTAGATATTAGATCCCATCCGTTTACTTGCTCGATAGCACTAGTCCACTAACAAATGCTGCAACGAGAGCTTTTCAAGAAAAGGGGAATTGCTCGCTGTTACATGAGAGCAACATAAATGTATAATGGACAGCTTCTCCGTTCAACTCACAAAAGATTTCGAAAACAGAGACGATGAAGTGAGATTTGAACAAATGATTTTGACGCTGGATGTGAATGAGTTTCGCTGACTGTGATCGTGAGGCATTTTTTCCATACTTAACGCTCATTTCTTAAGCAGTATACCATTACTTTTCATAACTATTCGGCCACGAATGGGCTCGGCTCAGGCGAAATAGGAAGTAGCACAGTCATTCATAAAAAAGCCACCAATGGCTTGAATTGTTAAGGTTAAGCTTTGTAAGGCACACTTGGCATAATGTGGTCCCCACCCTAGGCTTATTCATTGTCCCAGTCTTTGAACCATGTTTGCCTGACCGCTTGCGTGACCGCTGCAGTGGGCCTTTGCGCTTCATGTCATTGAATTGGCCTTTTAATGAGAAAGTGCGGTATATCTGAACCGCATCATTGCCAGCTTGTCGACACATCTTGGTGAATACCTTCGCTGAACTCTTAACAACAAGTTTTCCAGTTCGTTAAAGAAAAAAGATATACAGTGGCACATTCACGAAGACGATGGCCTTGGCGCGCTGCAAAGCTTTTCTTTCTCCTTTTCACTATAACATCATCATTCCATTAAGTAACTGCTGTCAGATCGTATTTCGAGCAAACTGAACGACGGTTATTCGATATGATTTGCCGAATTGAGTTTGGGTCGTGTTCGGCAGTAATTTCTCTCAACTGCTCAAACTAGTTGTAATAGTAAAAGCATTTCTGGAGATGTTGCTGAAGATTGCGATAGAATATCTTGTCTGTAACATCATAACATACTAACAAGCGATAATCTTAGTTTCGTTTTACCTAATACGATGAAGACTGCCCCTGTTTGAATCGAATACTGTAACCGGGTTCGTTCGTCTGATCGCTGAGGGAGGCTGGGGTGGGGAAAATCAGAGACGTCGCGTGACAAACCCCGAGCACAGAGAATCCATTCACATTTCTATATCACGAAACTGTTGTAGAATGGCTCACAACGGCTGGATAGCTACTTCTCTCGGGTGCCGTTGTAAATGTTTCTCCACGTAGAATGGTGCCAAGAAACACATCAGAAATCACTTATACATCATGCATGGCTTTTTTCATATGTGTGATTTTCTGGGAGTTTTGCAAGAGTGTTTCTGCCAAGTAATACAATAAAGTGTTCGAGCGGAGTGGTAAGCTGATTACATTGCACGTTTGATCCTCTTACTGGCAGGAAGAGTCGGATGGGACTTTTTGTTGGGCGTTTTAGGTGACAAGGGTTGCCGAGGGCAAGATTAAGGGGGAATGTGAAGGATATTCCGTTTGCTGTTGACGAAACTTAAATTATTAATGGGCAATGGGTCTGATGAAGAGGTGACGGTCGTATCGTTTTTTTACGAAACACCAGTCATGTTCATGTAAGTAAAGAAACCAGCTCTTCAACGCTCGGTACAACAGAAGATTTGTCGATATGCCAGGCAGCAGGCCCCGGGTTCGCATCCAGTCTGGGCCATCAACATGGTCGTAGTGACTTGTAACCTGTATCTTTGCAAGGCCAAGTACAAGACCCCATCCAAGTGACTAACAAACAGGAGTTGCGCGAGATGGCCTCTTCTTCCTGACATACATGTAACAGGGCCAATAAGGCTTCGACCCTGATCAAAACTACCATACGATACAATGTGCCGAGCCAATAATGCATAAGATGTTGTCTTCAGCCGCTCTGCCGAGTCGTTTGCGAATGCGATTTGAACTGAAGAAGCAAATACATGCAATGATATTATAGCAATCTACAGGAAGCAAACTAACAGCAATGCATTAGTTGTCATTGCCACCCATTAGCCGAACTCGATCCTCGGTGGACACTCAGAGCTAGCTTTTAACGCGGTCGAGTCCTCCTTGGTAAACAGGACACCTGATTAAAAAAGATGTGCCACCCATTATGGCCAGCTACTAGCTCGGTTGTTTGGCGAAATCGGCTGTAGGTACTGCGGAGATGCAATGGAGAAAATCCGCCACGAGGTGCTGGAAAAACAAAATGGCCAACCATTTGTCTGGGCTTCATGGACGCCTTTTGGGGAAGCTTGGTGCCCTCGTGCCTCCATGAAGCAAAAGATGACAGAATGACATCGGCAAGATGGTGATTTAATGGCCCACGATTGACATAAAGAGTTGAGTTAATCGTTGAGTAATAGAGTTGTCTGGTTACTTCATTACGGGTCAATGGCATGCAACTTACGGAGAAACTGTCGAATGCGACCGAGTGCGATCAATCATAGTACCTCTGAACACAGCGACGTACTCACATCAGGTAGTACGAGGCGAACATACCACCATGATTGATGGCCTGGCTTACTGTTTGCATGGCAAGGGAATTAATTTGATGATGGTACTGGGGCGAAAAAACTGGAGAGAAAAAAAACTTTTTTGTTCAACAGCATTCAAAATACGATGAACATGCTGACAGTCAAGTAGGCCAACAGTTACCTTGTTTCTGAACCTTTCGTTTCAAATAAACTTCATCACTGTCGCCAATGCTGATACTAATACCAGCAAGTACTTTCGGATAGGATGAGTACATACCCAATTTCCGAAAGAGGCAAATCTAACATTATCAAAACGAATTGAGGCCTAATGCGCTTAGGAAAATGGCGTACGTTCCTCCGTGTTTCATCGAATGATCCGTGCTCAGGTCTTGAGGAAGATTTTCCTAACTTTGTAGGCAGGAAGGAGGGAGTTGATGAGAGCAATTAGGATCGATACACGGTCGGGCCGAACACTTTGTTCTAAGAGCCTCTGGTTAAACGTGTGTAAAGGCAACATGCGGCAAATTAATTTGTCCTACAGCACGAGGCTTTTCCGAAGACGATCCGGACCAAACTGTCAAAGCGCGTCGCACTCTCTTCCACATAAGAGCGGATCCGCCCAGGAATTGAATCCGGAACCTCATAGGTGACAGGTGCCTGTTTCCATCACGTCATTCTGTCGTCTCATTTGCCAGTTTCATCCGACCAGCTCGTTCACCACTCCGAACCATAAACTTTGGAAAGTTTAACGTAAACCTGTTATTCTGCCGTCGTTCTAAATTGGCAGCAAATAAGACACGGAATGCCTTGGAAGAAGACACGATTCCATTAAAGATTCCTTTCGAATTCCTCATGTCGTTGAGTTAGCTTTAACATCCAGTCAATCTCTTTTCAAATTGAATTCCGTAAGTCTTTTTATGATGACTATCAAGTCATCGGCTCCGTTCTGGAGAACGTCGACACTGAGGGATGCCATGGGGAGGAGTGGGAACGGGTGGGGGTTAGCGGCAACTGGTTTTTAAATCCAGTGTCTTCAGGCCTGATGTAGCTGGTGTGCACTGGCGAAGGCGAACTACTCCGACACACTGGGCGTATTCGAATCCTCGTTCTTGACCACACTCGTGCTGACCTAGTTCATGTAGTTGCTGACTCAACTCGAGAACGGCAGTCTCGAACGCCGAGAACGCAACCCGTGTCGGGTCAAGAACGTGTTCTTCTCAACCCTCCGCTGAGTGGGGAGTGAGGAGAACACTGTTCTTGACCCGACACGAGTTGTGTTCTCGGCGTTTGAGACTGCCGTTCTCGAGTTGAGTCAACATCGACATGAAAAGGGTCAGCACGAGTGTGGTCAAGAACGAGGATTCGAATACGCCCACTGCGTCAGTCCACAGTCACACCGCGACCAGGCGAAGCCTATCTCCCTATTTCGCTCCACTTCAATCATGGAAAGATGCAATGGGAATGGTACATATGGAACTAACGCTCATCGGTTTTCACGCAGTCGGTTTTCGAGATTTTACACCATCAGATCAATCAGAGCTGTTTCGAGAGAATAGGCGTTTCTTCCCAACCCACCCGCCTCAATGAAAGAGTACACGGGCCCTTGTAGACCCTTGTGGGCATCCCTGTTGCAGCTAATAATCACAGACAACGACGGTGTTAATGCTAAATGACGAAGGCTGTTCTATTCTTGGCCGAATCATCTTGTAACCGGCGTCGCCATTTACTCATTCGACGTCTTCTTAAAAGAAAGGCAGACATAATCAGATTACAGGGAGGCATTTGGAAAGGGCACAGTGCGAAACGAGGGATGAAGTGGAAGAGGGACTGGCATGTGTCAGCCCAGCTCGTTTGTGACGAAATGTTGGTAGGCCTGCTGGCGAGCTGCACAATATAGCCCAGCAGGAGTGACTCAAGCACAGATGAGCAGATATCAGAGTCGTAGGCCAGGATGTTTCACAGTTTTGTAGGCGAATGAGTTTCGGTGTCGTCGACGAATGATATTTCAGAGTTGTCGGCGAGGTGTGGGCCGGGGTGTGCGTGAGAGAGGTTGGTGCTGATTTCAGCTCCGGTGAGTGCAAACACAGGTATACAGATGATAAGGTTCAGAATGGCAGGACAGAACTACAGACTGGTAAGGACAGATATTGATCGCGGATCCATCACCCTTCACAAACGGTCCGACAATCCATCGACAACACAAACAAGATAAAGGATTTACAATCAATTGCCTGTGACCACCCAGACTAGAACGACTATCAAATGATACAAGTATGTGTCCGGATCGCCCGAGGTGCTGTGAATACCCGATGATCAGGGCAGGGGGAGGTGACCTTGTCCACGACACCGTCTCATTGAGGAAACGATCGGTGCATTAACCGCCTTGATCATCCAATCGGCGTGATCGTTGAAGAAGATCAGACATTGGTATGACGTGCATGTCTCTAGAATCAGATTCGGTCTCGTATAAGAGGACTTGAGCAAGTCTTTGATTTACTTGTCTCTGCCTCGTGATAGGTCAGCTTCCTTTACACCGAGGTGTAAGACAATCAGAACAGTCTTTTCTCGACTCGACACGTCTGAAGATCTCGTCAATATACAATATACCCATAGTTATTTCATCTTGACCCATTTCGTCACATTATCTCTCTGTAATCTGTCAACACGAAGTTGGGAGGGAGGGAGAAACAACTTTAGCTTCAACAGACAAAAATACTTCACGAAACCATTATTTAGACTGAACCTTTTCACAAATTAATCCAAATGTTAGAATGTTAGAATATACGGTATGCACACTATGCATGAAAAGTGTCAACAAAATTGCTTTTTTGCTGTGAAGATCACTTCCCCCTCCTTAACTGCTCATATATTCTTGTGCAGACAACCATCAGTATGGTGAAGTTTGAATAAAATTGGCCCATAAATAAAGCTTCCTTAGAGCAAAATAACTTTTACATTTTTATTAGCAAAAAATTTCTCTCATCAAAGTCATCTTTCTCACCAAACAATCATGTTGGAATTCAGTTCCAATCAAACTAGACCAAGTTCAAGTATTTTTTAAATACACAATGGTGTACAGTGATTTAAATCAATGGCAAATTCAGTCCAGCCCTGCATGCCATATACATGTACAATACGTCATTTTGTTCGCCTTGCCGATGGCTACCGACAACGTTTTTGCAGCCTTTTCAAAGGCGAGAAACCGAATATAGATCTCTCCCTGGACATCTTGGATATCAACAGGGCTTAGCCAGACTTCTCGCCTAATTGGATGTATACACAACCACAGATGATATCGGAGATCGCGAGACGAGATCCGTTCACCACATTTCCGTTCGTTCTTTATCTCGAGTAAGGCATTTTTGCTAATTTCCTCATGCCCTGATGGAACCAACCCCTTTTTCTTCCGACTAGGTTTCTAAGTAGCTTGCACCATCAACAAGCAGGAAATGGAATCTTTGGTGCTAAGGAAACCTCCTCTCGGTGAAATGGCACGAAGTTCATCATGTTGATAGCAAAAATCAGCCCAGAAACAATCCGCCAAGAGACCGATGGCGGATTTGGGTGGTGTTTTTTTACTTAAGCCATCGACTCGGATTTCTTCGGTCGACGACCTACTTCTCACCATTAGAATCAACGATAGATATGTCAGGGAGACTCGAAGAAGATATACTGGGTAGAGGATGAGACAGCAAGACTTTCTTTTTGGCATAGTATACTCCATAACTGATGGCTAGATGTTCAAATTGGGGGGACGTGACAAGTGCTATCTTGACATCAAATCACGCTGTTGATGTCAACAATATCGGCGTATAACCGCAAATAAAGCCGTTACAAAATAAACGACTGCATCGCCACCCAACGTCTGTATAGCTACGACTAGAGATTACATTACAACGACCAGAGATCACGCCTAGCAAAGTCTCTATATGAACAGTATGGACAAAAAGGGAAGAATTGAACTGTCACTAAAATGAGAGGATCTTCACGTGCGGCCAATCCACAATCTCCCAATCTGCCTCCCTGTCATCTGTCTAATACACTATGTTTTACATATATATAGTGTACTAATGTAGAAGCCATCTCGTGATGGCTTCATTACAGACGCATGGGGCGGAATATCCTCATCGTCTCATATCCGCCGTCTGGCTGAATTAACCAAATTGGAGCTCCCGGTTCATAATGCCAGCAAGATCAAGATCACACAAGTGGCTTCTCCTGCCAACAGGTTCTTACCAAACTGGATCAACAACGGAGGGAGTGGACGAAGTACCAATTTCCCACACTTTAGGGCAACTTTTCTGTTTTCCTGCCTGGCCATAAGGAAGAAGGGCCGCATGCAGTGATCTTATGCAATATGCTTGGTAGAGGACACAACCGAGGATATCCGACCAAAGTAAATAGGTGTCTTAATGAAAAGACTCGCCCTTCAACCAGAACTCGATGTGAAATGAAGGCTTGACGCAGGAAATTGGCCTTCTCATGTCTGCCCGGCACGCCTCTTACCAACCTCTCTGAACCAGAGGGTCAATCCCATTAACAAGTGATTGCCACTTCATCAGGAGACTTGGAATCCATGTCACCTATAGGGCAAAGGAGGTGATCAAATCCTTGTATTGCTTTCCTTGCCAACTCTGATTTAATCAAGCCCCGTCTTGTTAGCGGATCTTTTTCCATGCCTTTCCGACAGCAGGTGAAAGACGAACCTTCGGAGCCATGTGTGTGGCTTCTGGAAAGGCTGCATCGACGACTTTCGTGTTCACAGCCGACTCTCCCACGCAACGCTGGTGCCTCAGACTCTCTGCCAGTTGCTCTAAGGGTACATGGTCACGTTTCGAAGGGTCTCGTTTGCTGCCCGAGTCACAGAATGCGGGGGAACGTGTCCTGTCCAAGCCCACCAGATCGCTACACCCGCTGAACTAATGTATTTCTCTGATTCGCGGGATACTAATCTAACTGCGGATACCCACTTCCTGACTCCAGTCCTTGAAGCAACTCATCACAGTTATCAGCCGGTAGTGTCGAAGGTGCTACTACGCTCGGCGTACACCTGACACTTAAATATTCCTAATCGGCTATTTCAAACGTATTCTGAATGAACTGCACTCACTGTAGGTGGAACAGGTGTAGAAAGTGGAAGCTAAAAACATAAAGATAAATAGTGATCGTCTGCATATACTAGGTGTTGTGGCTGACTCCACTTAAACAAGCCAGAAAAAGTGTTATCGCCTTTCTCAGCCAGTTCATGAACACCAGATACCTGAGAGTAGGAAGCTGTCTTCACCAGCTCTCCTTTGCTTGAGCCTCTTTTGCCAGTTTAAGACTTTCTTTACCAACGTATTTGAGTGACCGCCGCACATAAGAGAGACCAGAGAGTTTTCGCAAAGCCCTCAAACGCCAACCCGAACGCCAATCCCATTGTTCGACGCCACGAAGGGAGCACCGAACAATAGGATAGACGTTCGCGTTTCGGAGGGCTTTGCGAACAAAGCCCCCGAAACGCCAATGCGAACGTTTGTCCTGTGGTTCGTTGCTCTCTTCGTGTCTCATTGAACAATGGGATTGGCGTTAGCGTTTCGGGTTCTTTGCGAAAACTCCCCATTTCTACTTTCCTTTGCAGGAAAATCTCGGAGAAGATGACTTCGGCATTCCTGCGAAAAACTAACTGGTATCTTATTAGATTTGGCTTCGTTTATCCTGCTAGTTAATCCCACTTTTACGGTGCATCATCAGCAACCGACGCTTCCTTGTTCCCCAGACCATGAGACTCTAACGCGAGAATTTATCAGCAAGGACGCTAATTGAACGACAAACAGCGGGTAATTGGATTTGGGGAAGACATTTGGGGAAGCTTATCTAATTGTGGTGAAGATGTACACCTAACCCTGTTTCCATGATCACAAATTTCAGGATAATTGGAATGGCTATTTGAACGGCGCAAACACTGACTATGTGGTTTCGCATTAACGATTCTAAAGTCAATCTTTATCTTGTGTCGAGGTGTTTGTTAGATGTTTTTGTTCGCTTTTTCATAGAGTTGCCGCATGAGAGATGGGTGCTGATATGCGGTCTCGGCTCTCCCATCAGCTACTGCCATGGAGGCGCCATCCTCCACTGCGTGTTGCATACTTAGATCGTGCACCAAGGGCAGTGTTCTCATCAGGCTCGTCAGCAATGTTGCTCCGATATCGACTGCAGCACCAACCCAGAAGTCCTATCGGACCAATTTGGACTAATTTGTCAGAAAGATGGATATCAGACGATGAGCGTGTTCCACCGCGGCCATGACGGCGTTGCTAATGAAGCTAATGGAAGGAAAGCAACTACTATGAAACGCTGTCTGTCGTTTTGCCTCTTCCTGATTTTACCGAGAGTATTTATCAGCCGGGAGACTTACCAGCCCAGGAGCTGGGATCAGACGATGATTTTGTTGGGGTGGGGTGGGGTGGGGGGAGCAAAAAGAGGAGATGGAGATAACGTTTAACATTTGGACAAGGAATTCACTGATCAGCACCTCATCTTACATGACCTATTACAGTGGTGGCTGTGGATTTACCAGACGCCAGTTTACGCAGTTCACATGTCCTAAAGATGGCGGTCCCTGTCTCTCAGTCTCACTGATGCCCCAACTATACAACATGAACCAGAGTTACAGACATTGTAGGATCCATCAACGTCCATATACATGTACATTGTAATGTACTTCAGCATGACCGCATACACTTGACAAGTGACCTCAAGGCACGTTCTGACAGGGGCTGAGGGGCATATGCAGAGATTGTTATAGTACAGGTTTTTCATGTACCATTACCAAGCAACTTCTCGAGACAATTCCTATGGGTTTTTAGCCTAAAATGGCATCCGAAGTTGACAATGCACGGCCCTCTACGGAATATAAGTCAGAACCTGGTATTCATTATGCCAAGATGATACGCGAGATACATCTCCCAAAACAGGCGTTGCCGGCGAAATTACGGCAATCATTGTAATTCGCCGTTGACATGCAGATAACGGCTACTAATTGCATTTAGAGTGGTTATCCCCAAGGCAACAACTCAAGAATTCTCCTAGGGGGGTTCGAGAGTGATATCCCTGAAGGTAAGATGTCGAGTCAAACATCATTATAATCTTTCACTGTACCAGCGGCGAGGCAGAAGTTTTGTATCGACAAACTTAGGGCCGTTTATACATGTACGCCTCGATATAGATTCTTCACTGACGTCACAACGGTCACGTGACTGCATAGAATCGGCCATGTTGGCCGTCAAATGACCGGCGACGACGTCAAGACTATCACGTCCTGACATTTTGACGTCAGGCTCTGTTGACGCTATGTTGATGCCATGACGTCCTCGACATCGTGTCGTCATGGAAATGTAACGTCACGTGAAGAACCTCTGTAGTCCTACCACGTTTTGTCGTCAAGGGAACCGGACAAGCAAGCAAGATATCGCAGCTTCTTATCAGAAAGACAATTCTGTAGTCGTGAAAGTGTATGATGCATGCACGATTTACGATGTTGTGTACATGTATCATTTCTGCTTCTGATTGCGTTGTAGTAAATATCTGTCACACAGCAACCCATACATCGAGATAACGACGAGAGATTGGACGGGTGGTTCAATGGTGTCTGAGGTCCAGCCAATCGTTGCCTTCTCGGCGGGAGACATAACTCATGATATTGTCACACTAACGATTCTTGAAGTGCCTGGGGAACCAAACACAATACATCGCATCGGTACGTCTACTCCAGTTGGAGTGCATGACATGAATGCATTTTGACACTGAACCGGATGCATTGCCCCCTGTGTAAAATTCTCGAGTGAAGTGAAGTTTCCTGGTTCCTGGACCCCGCCATCTTGGATTTCCATGACGAGTTACCTGCGTGCGCACTTATCTGGTAGGCAAAGTCGAATTCTTGGCCAATCACGTCACAGATTATTTGGTTTGCCTACCACGGTGCGCGCGCACAAAATCTCCGTGAAAATCCAAGATGGCGGCGGGCTGTCGAGATGATGAACAGTATTCGGCAAATTCGCTCGGTCTACGGGAATCTCACCATGTTTTTAGGCATCAGTGACAGAAATGTAGTTCAGTGTGAGCTGGATTTTGTCACGGTTACCAATATTGAAAAATACAATTTATTGTTATGAACTTCACCGCACCAGCATCATGAAACCAAATTAGTTTGGCTAGGCTAATTAAGGTATATGTTTGTGTGAATGATATCTCCTCTGATCAAATGCATATTTTTTTCAGAACGATAGAACGTCCTCACATGCTGAAGTTAATTGCACCGCCAACGGCACTAATTAGGAGCAATAGCTCATTATAGTGTGCAATTAAAAAGTTTGTTAAGTTTTGAAGTATCATTCCAATCCAATCGATTTTTTCGTCGTTGTTGTCGGTAAATTAATTCCGTTAACGGGGGCCGAGGGAACTATATATTGAAGCTGCAATCTACTTAATAAGCATTGGAGGACTTCTCATCACAGACGTGGTTTTCACGAGATCTGCAATCTGTATTCGCCACAGCCTGTCTTTGTATTATTATACGGTTGTCCCCTGCAGCTAAACTATGCACGATTTATTGGTTAACCAAGGAGTATGTTGTCCAAGAACAATAAAATCCCAGAACCAGATACTGTCTAATTTCCCTTGAGATAGCAGTCATGCCAGTATATCTACGCCCTAAGTCATTAGGAGGGGGAATTGTTGGCAAGGTTTTACCCAATGCCATAAACAATCAGCAACAATGCAGAATGATGAGAGACGGGTGTCACGAGCGTTCGCAATACAACTTCTGAACCCATCATGCGTTCAACTGCATCGTAATATGCCACGGGGGCCAAAGGCGAAGTTAGATGTCACGAATCAATCTGGTGTAGCCGTTGAACTGTTCACTTCGTGGAGATATTTTTGGTTAGAAGCCTTTATGCAGTGCAAATTCTGTGTTCCAAACTGTAGGCATACTTATTGTAGCCAAACTTGTGAATGCCATCCTGAATAGGCCTCCATCGCAAGTATCATCGATGTCGTGAGATGACCCTACCACGAGCTACCACGAGTGTTTTTAAGTCGACTGACCCAACGCTATCGACTCGTCATTCAGCCTGAAAAAAACACCCCTAACGCAATGGGCCGTATGCACCAAGCGAAGATTATCTTGAACTCAGGTTGAGCTACAACTTTTTCATTGTCACATCATGCCCTGGCAAACCTGAACAATAGAAAAGTTGTGGCTCAACCTTAGTTCGAGATAATCTTCGTTTGGTGCATTGAGTTTTGTCGCAAATGTGCGCTTGGCTTAACTGGGGTGTCCGTATAACATTTAGCTCTATGTAATCAGGACCAAACATTCTTTTTTTCCCGTTATGAAACTACCTTGGGACCACTTTAACTTTCATAAACTGTGCCCAGCAGAGCGGAAAAACTTTAAAGCATCATATTTTCATAGCCTCGGCGAATTATTCCTTGGGGAGTGATATTGACTAGACAATTGGCTTGCCTATAAACCACTGAACCATCGTAGATTGGTATCGGGTGATAAACTTGGACGCAGCCGAAGAAAACGAGCATTGGGGCCTATCTGGCTCAAAACATTCTATAAAGAAAAGACAACTTCTGCAGTTTTCTCGATTTTCGATTCGTTTCGTGATGTCGTACTTAGAATTTTACGGATTCTCATGCCGGAAATAAAGTTAGTTCATTGACATTTCTCGTATAATCAATGAAGTTTCTTTCCTTGTTGGCCCGTCTGGCAGAACATGGCACGGTGTCACATTGTATGGCTTCGGCCATTTAGCGTCTGTCACTGTCGCCTAATGAGGAATCAGACAAGACTTGGCTTCTTTTGTCTTCTTTCTATCATCCGAACACCTTGTCATTAGGCTTTTGATCCCAACGCTGTCGTGAATTTAGAAGTTTTCACCATTAGACGTACTTTGGGCCTTTAATTAACTTATACAGCAAAGAACCTGAGGAGAGACACGCATTTTTATGAGTAAGATTTGTCTTGGGGACCGTTGTCAACAGTTTGGTTTTGAGGGTGTGAAGGACAAGTTGAACTGCAGGCACCTTAGAGGATTCAGGTTCGATTGCTTGAGATAAAGCAACACCAATAATCGGCAACGTCAATAAATTTCTTACAACACGAACAGATGTCACCCACGAGCCTCGTGATTATGGGAACCTCTGCCGTCCAGTAATGACTGACAGCCATTTCAGTGTACTACCCTTCGCCATTCCTCTCCGCTATATGTCAGTTACTCCTCATTCAAGGCAGATAACGGGACATCTGACACTCAGAACTGAACGATGAGGAATCAATCAACGCTTAGAATGCCCATAAATCTATAATTCGTTCCGATCTTCTGAGTGATTTATTGATCGGGTTTTATATCTGCTCGTAAACAACTGGAGTCAGCCGTTAATTCCTGGGAGTACTGCCCTAAACGTTGAACTCCTTTCTTTGTATTCTTAACTCATTTGAACCTAGAAAATAAATACCTGGCGATAGATCCGAGGAAATTATTCACCTGAGCAAATAGTTTGCCTTCGATTTGTTAAGACAATATATCCGGACGTTTACCTCGTCAATCGATATCGAAGGCATTCTGTTTATTCGGTCAGTCTAATGAGCTAGATTGGAACTCTCGATTCCAAGCCATCGATTCGTCATATTACATTTCAGAGGACTGTATTTGTTTATGCACGGCGATATAACCTGGATTCCAAGCATCAAAGTCAGGGCGAACCAAATCAAGAGAGCCCATTTCTAACTTCCATTGCACTTCAAATCTCGCGTGAGTAAAGCCGGTGACAGACTAGCGCGACGCGGCGCGGAGCTAAGCGTTTTCTTTTGTGTTTTCAGGCACCACTGAGCACCATCTGCAGTGGAGCGCAAAAACACAAAAGAAAACGCGTCGCTTCGCGTCGCGTACGCACTAGTCTGTCACCGCCTAAAGGCCCGTTTCCACAGAAGCGGTAGCGTGAGCGTTTTGACGCTTCGCCCATTGTTTGGAAGCAGAGCGGCGGAAAATAACAAAAGATTTGACGCATCACGCAGCGTGAAACGCGTCTGTGGAAACGAGCCTTTAAGCGTTTCATGGTTGTTCACGCGTGCTCCCGACAGTAGAGGGGAACCAAACAACGTTCCGTGAAAACGGTTGTGAAGCAAGGCCGTTAGAGGGGGTGACACGGCCGCATCCGTCTCTTCCTTGACAAGGGGCTCTTCCCATCGCACTGCATTGAATCATCCTACATTATATGCCCGCCACATTTCATGCTCAGTACCCACGTCAAGAGAATGGTTGCACACATAAGTGGAACGCCCATTATGTGTCAGGCCATCAATCAGAGATCAATCAATTGCCTGTCATACATTGCTGTCACACTGAGTGACCGCAATCGTTATAAGCCTGGTGGAAGGGTGATCAATTGGGTGGTACAACCTATGAGAAATGGACAACGCATGGTTACAATATCCTGAGGCCAGGTACTCGGCCCTAAAATTTTAAAGTTTTATTGCCCCCTTATGAAAAAGGAAGAGATACGACGAAGGAGGATGTCATAAAGACCTTGAATAGAGAGGATGTAAACTGGGCGCCATTCGTCACCCCACACACGGTGACGTAGGGAGCGAGCGCTAGGAGCCACCGATTTGGTGACGTAGGTGGCGAGCGCTAAGAACCACTGATTCTGTGACGTAGTGAGTAGCGCTGAGAACCACCACTGATTTGGTGACGAAGGCAGCGAGCGCTAAGAACCACTGATTTGGTGACGAAGGCAGCGAGCGCTGAGAACCACAGTGACTGATTCGATGGCATAGAGCGCTGTGAGAACCACTCGTTGATTCGGTGACTGACGACGTAAGAGAAAGCACCAAAAACCACTGCTTCGGTGACGTAGAGAGCGAGCGCTACCATTGATTACCTCAGGATGTTAAAAACGGCACACGATTGAATTCTACCCTAGCCTCCCACCGTGTCATCAACGAAGACTCGCTCAACCGGTTGCATACGCATGACTGAACCGATATCATTACGCCATGGTGAAATAGACACGTATGAACACGAGATTAGACAAGCGGGAAGCCAGGGATACGATTTGAAACGAATGAAGCTGTTCTGTCCAGGAGATGCAATCAACAGATGGTTCCTTACAACAGTGACCGACGATACCGTACGGATTCAGATGACTATACATTGCGTCAGACCACACTTGCCGGCAGAGGGCGTTCTAGATGAAAATAGGTCTGTTTATGCAGACTAAAGCTAGATTCATACTTCTCCGTTTTGCGCTTTGCGCTTGTCCGTTCCTTATGTTTATGTGTGGTACCAATGCTTTTTCTACCACGCACTCACAACGGAAATGGACACGCGCAAAGCGCAAAACGCAAAGTATGAATCTACCTTAAAGGGCGTGGTCAGAAAACGTTAAAAGTACATGTACATGCATTCACGTTTCTTTACGTGAGATACATGCACTATGACATATACAGGCTTTACACACAACTCCGTCATGCACCGATTTCAAGATGTCCGCCCCATGGGATTTCGAAGGACGAATGGCTGATAATACTCACCACAACATGGTTCACAAAGTACAAGAACTGCGGAACCAAACCATCGTGATTAGCAATATACTATGTACCATTATGTACAATATAGAGGCCTTGCAATGACGTCATCCTGGCGGCCATGCTGAGGGGCAAGTGGGCAGAGGTGTGAGCTGACCATGACGTGGCCTGCGTGAAGTGCGCAACGTCAGTGTTTGACGTAACGTCATTGGGACATTTCGCTGCGCCTCTGCAGTATGTGCCCCCCAGCATGGCGGCTTGTGACGTCATTTGCAAGGCCTCTATACATGACTGTATGTCATCTACATTGCTTCTAGGAATCAGGAAATTGACATATAAGATTTTAAATGAGTTACGCTGGAGCAGCCAAGAGAACGAATTGCAAATTAATAAGACTGTGAAAACGATCTGCCATAGGGCTCTCCCGCCGCTGGCTTGCATTTTATTAGGAAATGTGCGCCATGTAATTAAAAAGCGATGTGTTGGAGGAAATGTCTGGAATGAAATCTTGGTGGCATTGTTCGTACATACATGTAAGATTAGCCAGTGGGTGTTTTATGAGAGTATAACTATTGGTGATTATCAGTGTGGTAGACACGATCGGTCCGATGTGGCCATCGCAGTCTCGCCGTCACCAACACAGTTAAACTTGGAAGCTTACCGACACAGATTTGCCAAAAAAGAATGTTTTTCACTTTAAGAGGCAAAATTACATTCGGGATGAATAAGAAGTGCGAACTAGTCTCTTAACGGAAGCCATTTTGACGGAAGGCAAACTACGTTGATAAAAAAAAACTCTGCTCAGAAATTGGATATCATGTCACACAAAAATGCAAGAAACATCTTTCTACCAAGGGTTTTATGCAAGCTTCACCCTTGTTTATATTTAATAGCAAGAAAGCATGATATAATAACAGTTTCTCTCATAAAAGTCTCAAACTATGATAAGTACACTCGGCCATTCTCGTCATAAACTCCGACAAGGGTCTCATCTCGCCCTTGATATTGAAAATGACGGGTCTAAACTGTGATTTTATGAACCATATGGAGCTTCGTGATAAAAACAAGGCAAGGTCTGCCGGGCTATTGGCTCTCCTGGGGACTCAATTATGACACCATTAAGAAATGCAATTTGTGAGTTTCGCCGAGGGATATTGTTGACCTGATAGATATGAGCAAAGGTAACGTACCTGACAGATTCGTGTCATAAACATACCGGTATTCCGCATCTTTTCCCGCCACTCATCTTTGGCGGGAATGAGACGCAGTATTAGACGCGTTACTTTAGCGAATTCATAGATTGCACGGGTTCTTAATCATTCAGAAGGCATTAATACTTACAGTTGAATTAATTTGATATTTCTTTGATGTTCACAAGATTGTTGTCTTTAAAATCTCCACTCATATTAAAAGCATTAATATTCATCAGAATTTTGTCAAAGACGGCTGTGCACTGGTAAAAAGGAAGCAATGTTGGTAAACATGGAATTGACATGTATATGTTTCTGGGGAAGGCAAATCGTAAACGTTTAATTGCAGAAAAAGCAACTTCTTTTAAAAACCAGATCTGCAAACCGAGTTAGCAGATTTGACACTTGCGAGACTTTGGTTAAAAAACAGCAAGTCGTGTAATTTTCGGTCCATTAATTTTTGTCAGATTTACAGCTAACTACTGTGAAAGAGTGGGCGCAAATCCAAAGTTCACATCGATAGATCTGTTGATTCAACGGTTTCGTTGGTTTGTGTACACAGACTCGAAGTTTGAGCCTGAGCATATCAGTCTGGTCATTTATCAAGATAAGATTAGAGATGTCGGGAGTTACTGAGAGTATACTGAACCTAAACCAGGCAACCGACACTCTGGCGTCGCCAAAGAAAGAGTGGCCGATGACCAAATTGAGACAACACGTCGGTGGAGGGCACCTTTGTTCAAACACGAGTGGGCGAGGGGACGGGGTGAAGGAAAGAAACAGCAACGACAACAGGTCATGTGTCGTGCTAGAATTTGATATTTCTAAAATTTGGATCCCTAAGGAAATGAAACTAGATTCTACCGTGTACGAAAGCAGGCACGCGTCACCCATCCACCACCCAGTCAAAGCCAAAGAGATCCCGTATCCAGCCAAACTGAGTATCATTTTCAAATAGAACGACGAGGTAGAACGGTAATCTTGGCATACCTAATCTTACTTGATAATTCTATTGCAGGCAAATCAGGGGAAGCCATGGCAACATCATGTAGAGAGCTATTGGCGATGGTCAATTCAGTTAGCAAATATCGCCCGGTTTGGAATTAAGTACAAAGCAATGAGGCTGACATTTGGCAGAAAGTGAGACTGTAGTTAAAATGCGGCGCAAATGATTTCAAAAGGTTGGTGAAATCGTTATCTGTTCTATTGTCAGGAGGATAATAAAACTGCTTTCTACACGACTTGTCGTTACTGATTGGATTGACTGCTTGTAATGACTAAAACAGCCATTTCAATGAAAGTACAGTCAGTGAAATTTATCACGAGTGTGTGAAAACACTTCTACTGATGTTACTGGTGATTTTCTACAGAAAAGGTCCATTCACTATACCCTGAAAATGATGAAAATGACGGTGTCAAACTACATGTAGATGACTTCGCCATATGCTTTGCAAAGAACACCGTCGAGAGAAAAGCAACCTGAAAAGTGACGAAGAAAGAATTATATGAAATCGAAAAAGTGGCCTACCTTCTGAGGTGATTTCGTTGACCGTCAGATCTTGAGGTCCCTCTATATATCCAGTACTACTCAGTCCTTGCTGACCACAGGATTTCCACGTGTTGGCAATATCCAAACAGGTGGACTTTGTGTTTAGCACACAGTACCAGATGATATTCCTTGAACGATAGTACAGTTACCAATACCGCTACCACAGCGTCTCCCGCGTTCAGCGGTAAAGGAATCTCCCGCAATGATCAAGAAATGCGTCCGCTCAGTTGTAAGAAAGATGTCTTAANTGCTCGCACCTGATGTAAATAGGCCTAGCTTTATAGACAACTGGGATAAACTGGGATACAGAGTGACATGACTGAAGTCTTCAGGCTCCAGTAACTGGATTTTCTTTATCGGCTAGCGAATTACCCTATCGATAATCTGGACAGAGTCGTAAATCCGCTAACCTGGGAACCACCATCGGGGGATCTGGTCGCATTGATCATCAACTCACGCGCCACACGGGATTACTTCTTTGTCTCCCATCTCCATATCAAACTCGATTCCTCCACTTCACTGGTCACAGTCGCCGAGTCTTCAGAACCACTGGCCATACACACAATGATTTCCGATTATGTGGGAGTCCCTTTTAATGCCTCACTCGTGGGCAATCATACTCAAATGGCATCGATATTTTGTCCAAAGCTTGTGCTGACAGGCCACTTTGTTCTCATCTGATATCCAATATTATTCTGTCCCTTGATCAGACCTAGGGACATGCCATCAAATGGCAAGACACGCCGTGGCGATTCAGGCTTGGTCCCCATCCTTCATGTCCTGTGGCTTGCGGTAAACGTAGGATCGGTTCGACCAAAGATCCGATCACGAGTGATGTTCCGCATGTTTGTCCTTCAGTTGTTGAAAAGCGGCTTTCCGCGGTCAAAATCTGCCTGAGTTGACATCGATTTCTCTGTGTTGGTCCGAGTCGGAAGGGAATACCCTGAACAACTGCTGCACAAAACGACCACAGAACCCGTCTCGGGGTGGCGTCTTCCATGTTCCGAAGTTGTGCCCAGTGCTGACCTTTACAATACTAATGCGGGAACATCGTGTTATCGGTACGTGAGGCTATAATCCCGGGGGAGATTTATCGACAGTCAGTCTACAGGGAGCATGGACAGGAATACTTTTCCCAAACGTTCGCTGGTTTACGTAGTGTTTGTCTCGATAAACTGTTCCCAAGAGATTGCTGAACAACAAGCATCTCTCTGGAGGCAACAGACAACAGCCGATGGTCGACAGGGATCAACAAAGTTCACAAACTTACAATGACAGCAAGACATGCGGCAGCCAAATGAGGACATACTGCTGTACATCAGCCAAATGTGGACATCCATGTACGGCTGTGTACATTAGCCAAATGTAGATGTGAGGGCTGTATATCAGATAGATGTGCACACGGCTGTACTGCAGGCAAATGTGGACATACGGCTGCTGTACATCGCCGGCCTAATGAAGACATACAGCTGTACATTGTACATCAGCCAATATATGGACATGCGGCTGCACGTCAGCCAAATGTAGACATGAAGGCTGTTGATCAGGCTGCACATCGGTCAGGCAAATGTAGACATACGGCTGTGCATCAGGGAAATGTCGACACAGCATGCTGTACATCAGGCAAATGTTGACGGCTGCACATCAGACAGATGTGGACACAGCTGTACATCGATCAGACAAATGTAGACATACGGCTGCATTTCAGGCAAATGGGGACATCGAAACAAAAAGTCTCCTGCACCATCGGATTGTTTGGATGGTTTCTCAGCCAAGTGAATTGAAGTCTAGCCTCCCAAACCCGTCTCTCTAGTTACACTCTTGTATACAAGCCGCCATTCTTACCATAATAGGCTCAATACCTCATCTGCAACAAAAAAAACTTTGTATCTATGGTAACGAAATGGATACGACATTATGGTCTTAGACATACGCCTAATTATGACCGAGTTTTTGTCTGGAAGAAAAGATGGTCGATGATGAGAGTCCGTGTCGTCAGAGGGAACTGGTGGTTCAAATCGTCGTCAACTGGAGTAATTTGAACACGGCGAAAAAGTAACAAACCTCATATTCATATGCCTGCTATCACATAGAGCTACACGGTATACGGACACGTCGTAGGGAGTTTTCGCAAAATCCCCGAAACGCCAACGCGAGCGCCAAACCCATTGTTCGATGCCACGAAGAGAGCACCGAACAAAAGCATGGACGTTCGCGTTGGCGTTTCGGGGCTTTCTCTAATAGAGAGTTTTCGCAAAGCCCCCGAAACGCCAACGCGAACGTCTATCCTTTTGTCCGGCGCTCTCTTCGTGGCACCGAACAGTGGGTTTGGCGTTCGCGTTGGCGTTTCGGGGGCTTTGCGAAAACTCCCTATTGGCTTCATGGAAAACCTCCAGGAACAAGGGATGGATTTCGGTGTCACGGTACTTGAAGATGCGTCCACTAGCGAAACGCCCTTTGGTAGATTGCCTGACCTGAACTGCCGATTCCTGCGTAGCATCTTTTACATTTAAGATCTCACTTCCCAAGTGAAAGAACTAAAGACGCTTAAAAGCTTCGCTGGATTGCATTGCTAACCACGAAGGCAAACCGCGGCTTGATCATTATTAATGGAAGAAATTCGGATACCGATTTAATTGGTTCTTTCATGCATAATTCTGATTTCCATTTTACAGCCACGAGTCGTAATAGATGCTGTTACTGTGTGGCTCAGATCTGCGCTGCTTGATTCTGGGTGGATGCGTGTGGCGTTTAAAAAAGTGTAATGGATTCATTTAGTTTAAAACACTCGGGGGTAACTGTTGGCATCAAAAGATGTTTTCATTCCTCTGTGCTATCTGCCGCGGCTGATGACTGTGAAAAGTTTAAATGGAATAGCACACGAGGCGTGATTTATAAAACAGAATTTCTTGCACCGATCGCTGTTTGAAAACACTCTTCTTATCCGACTCACCGCCTGCAGGCTCGGTTGCTCGGTTGCCCCACAAAGTGTACACGGTACATCTTTCTTACTGAGATATTATGATAACAAGTGACCAGATTTCCACGCTCGCTGAATTACGAACGCCCAGCTTTTTTCACCAAGTTTATAAATCGGTATGACGGGAACTCAGTGACGTCAAACGGTCTGTTTGCTTGTTGTGAGTGGCATTTGTTCCCCGCCATCTGTCGCCATTAGGCAGAACTAAACGCGATTCAGGAAGCGAACGCTCCGTCTGGTCGCCAATGTAAAACGGTTTTCTCGGCATCGTTCTCACGCAAATTGCTTTCGAATATCTTGTGACTACTGGCGCCATCTGGTTTAGGGAAAAACAAATCAACGTCCTGGAATTGGTTATGAAAATAAAAATAGTCAACCAGATTACAGATTGTGGCTTTCCTTGCACGGTTTAATTCCCGATGGCACCTGGACCAACCACACAGAAAGTCCAATAGTGCTACCGGCGCCTATCGGCAGTTAGTTATAACGCATTTTCCCATAACTAAACCGCCGATAAGCACCGAAAGCACTATCGGACTTTCTGTGCGGTGGGCCCAGATCTTTGTTTCGTCCGAGTATCCACAGCAAGGCTGCGACCGACGGTGAATGAACAATAAACAACATGTATGGATCATTCTTATGGTTGGTTAGATTTAATATCAATGTTAATTTAGTTCCATATGATTAAATGACAAGCAGATACGTACAATAAGTATGTCATACACTTAGTGATACTGTGTGATGTGTATATGTGCATTATGTTACAAAAAGCAAAATCTGTATTTACATACAACTGATCACCCGTTCTGAATCTTGAAACGGTAGAAATCTGAAGTTAAAATGAATGAATATTTTCCACCTCGAAATCATACCGTCCACCATACCTGAAAACAGGGCCGCCACAACGCTTCGTGTGTGGTTCGTAGTCGAAGGATGGCTAACAATCATGGCCACCGGCGGCTAGTTCCCTAGTTCCGCCGCCAGTGGCGCTATTTGCCGCTCCATGGCCACCTGTTGGCTGGGCATGGTATTCGCGCATCTCAGCAGCAACTGGGTCGAAGTGACATGGAGCGCAAGGACTAAACTCATGCCCAAACGCAGTCACGCCCTTGCCCATGGGATGGGATCTTATTCAGAAGCTCTCGTACATGTACAGTACCTGTAACTTACCAAGTGCATATATTATATGCCTTACACGTCAACGATTTGCGGGCAACCTATTGTTCACTATCAGTCTGACAAAGGATTTGCATACAGGCTTTGTGAATAAGGTCCCTGGACTCAGTGCGTCGGTGGTAAATCCTTTGTTATTAATTTCCAACGCACTGTTCCCGAACAATAGGGAGTTTTCGCAAAGCCCCGAAACGCCAACGCGAACGACTATTCTTTTGTTCGGTGCTCTCTTCGTGGCATTGAACAATGGGTTTGGCGTTCGTGTTGGCGTTTCGGGGACTTTGCAAAAATTCCCTTGTTCAGAGCGTGGAAACACGCCAGTGGCTTCAGGCCTTCCTCTGAGTTTGTCAGGCAATATCATGTATATGTCTTCAAGCTCTTCTTGCTGCTCGCTTCCCGACATCGACCGCTCTACACCTGAAGTCTCTCTGCGCGTAGTGTAGCCTGTAGCGTCCATCAAGTGCTGGCTGCAGGTTCTCCTCCAGGCCGTGACACCGCCGCCACCACCAATGTTGCACCAACTTCCCAATGACGCCCTT
>NMRB01000402.1:388522-399776 GCA_002633025.1 Notospermus geniculatus
TCGCAAATGATGAAACCGCTTTTTGTAGACACCTCCTGGAAACACTCTTACTGTGAAGGGCCCAGACTGACCCAACAACGAAACACATACTGAAATTGGGTCTTTGGACAGATTTGTAGCCACCCCTGGTGTCACTTACCTACTTCAGCCTTTAGTTTTATACATTGTGTAGCCGGGAAAAGGCCTGTTCTTGACCTTCTTCCTGCCCAACAGTCACTCACGTAATTCCTATGGTCATAACTGGCGTTGAAGGTATCCTCACATTGAGGGTTACTCCGGTTGACTGATGTGCAAACAAAGCAGCCGATTGAATGGACTGAAAGATACAGAAGATAGAAAGGAACTATCGTCGACCGAACCTGAGCTTCTTACTTGGTGTCTGAACTGTTCCTTTATGTTGGTTGAACAGGAACGGCAGAGAATAGGCCTACTCACAGCTGTACCATCATCTCAGCGAATCATGCCTATGAGTTACCTATTGTGTGCTACACCTCATTTCCAACGAGTCTTAGCCAGCAGCACACAGGCGGTATCCCAAGCGATCTAATCGCCACCAATCTTCTTGCGAGCGAAACCTCCCTATTGTTTGACATAGGGGCGATCATCGCTGGCGAGAAGATTCCACGCATCGCTGTCCAGCGCACACCTGGCGTCAACAGCCGATTTTGTTCGATGGCGATCCGATCGCTTGCGATATCGCCTGGTGTGCTGCTTACCTCCATTAAGGCATAATGAGAACAGGTATAGAAAAATGCATAAGATGACTGGACAGAACCGCAGGTCCCACGCTCGGAACGGTATCAACAATGTCATGCTACCCATGGCTCAACATGGCATCTGAAAAGAGACATCACGCTTAAGCCCAGTTCACACTGCCACGATTCCGACCACGATGCCTCTACGAAATGCTTTCGTGGTGTTCCTATAGGCTTCGTGATGCCTTCCTACAGACTTCTTGTTTTTCGTGATAATCCGCACCCATTGTAACACTAAGGCCACGATCCCTCTACGAAAATATTTCAGAGGATTCGTAGAGGCATCGTGGTCGGAATCGTGGCAATGTGAACTGGGCTTTACTGGTAAAAACAGCCCAAGATAATGGTCAGTTCTTAAATGTATCATATACGAGTATATGACTCTGGTCATAAATTGGTGAAACTTGGAAGCACACAGGCGGAATTTCTGTGAGTCCAT
This sequence comes from Notospermus geniculatus, assembly GCA_002633025.1. NCBI lineage: Eukaryota > Metazoa > Nemertea > Pilidiophora > Heteronemertea > Lineidae > Notospermus > Notospermus geniculatus. The sequence goes on from NMRB01000402.1 coordinate 389,717, forward strand.
CTCTGAATGGGCGATGTCTGGCAGCGATTGTGTCCGTACGAGCTACCAAAATGGACCTCATCACTCAAGCTCACCGTGGAAGTAGCTGACTGAAGGTCATTTGTGGGTCGACATCTTCGCATTCACAGCCAACAAGTGTACTTGTGGTACCATAGTTGATACATTTTCAAGAACCCATCAGAGCACAGGCGCCGCTACTTTCCAATTCCATGAAAGCAATGAAGGCTATGATCAGTAATTAAGTAAGGCACACTCCAGCGCTGTGGTTACCATAGTTGCAAGACGTGTTTATTATTTGGTTGGAATATGCTTGTATGATTCACAAACATCGTCACATTTTCCGATATGTACGAGTATATAGCGTTATTGCTCGTGCCTTTTACATGATATAAACCGCTGTACTGGTTAATTGGCGATACTTATACATGAATTGGTAATTTTGGGTTCTATCGACGCTCATTTCTGTACGATAAGTTTTGTTTGCTCAATATGCGAGTAGAAAGCACAGCTCCTTTAACATTTTATTAACGTTTCATTAATAAGTGTCTTTCATCATCAACATGGAAAACGCTGCAATATTTATCAACCAATTTCGTGCTGTAATGAAATGATTACACCAGAAATATGGGTGGACATGCATGTTTCTCGTTCCCCTTTTATCCATCAGATAATAACTGTCATTTATGCGGACGAACGGATTATGGCTGTCGGCTCTCGCTACAATCTATCGTAACCGCTTAGTTGGTACAATCTCCCGCAGCCTTCATAAACGCAGGTAAAGTACGTCCAACCTACGACGTACCAGGCTTCACTCATGACAGGTAAAAGATTTAATGAAGACCGCCACGACCTCACAGGTGGCGGTCTTCATTGGTTTCACTGAATCTCTCTCTCTCTCTCTCTCCATCCAATCTGTGGTTTCAGCAGGATAACTAAAAAAATACGCCATGTATCGCGACAAAACTTTCAGGAGTTGTAGATATGCATGTTACACAGAACCCTATTGATTCTTGGGGTCATCCGCCAACAATAAAGTGTTAATTTTCTACCATGTCTTCCTAATCATAAACTAAGCGTCATCATTAGCTTGTTCAACTTGGACCTACAAGCAGAAGACACCTTTCTACGTAAAGAGTCTTCCAGTCACTGTTCTCTCAATCTCAATCTCTCAATCGTCCTGTTCTGAACTTGTTTCAGGGACGCTCACGTGCATAGCCTCTACAGAAAGAATGTTCTAAAGCAATAACACCCGATGGATTCGATCTGTTGTCATTGAATACATGCATACCAACAGCCTGCCTGTATCCCAGACTTGCTGTCTAACACCCGATGCCCTCACAGTATCAGTACATCCTCTTGTCAACCACTCACTGAAACAGGCTCTCTCATTCCCTGATACTAGAGGCACAATCTCTCCATCACTGACTTCATACGATGCCGGATAATTTCTCAACTTTACCGAAAGCAACATCCAGTGAATGAATGATGGGTTGTTTGGCGCGTTACCATGGCAATCTGGTCAGGACGTTTTCTAGCTGAGTTCATGAAGTTATTTACCGATGGGCCTTGGCGTCGGGTATCTTTTCACCAGATCAACATTTAACCCATTCAACGGCATGACACGTACCCTAAGGAGATCGGCCTCTCCCATACATATGCCTGTACTGTAGGCCTATTGGTTATTGGAAGGCCTTCGAAAGTTGTACGGCAATCTGTCTCAAAGTGGTGAACAATGCTTCTAAAATGAGAAAGATTTACGACTTTAAAGAAGTCTAATTTGCAAAAACATCGTCAATGACGTACCTTGGGCAAAGACGAGCGTTGTCGACAGCTCGGCCAATGGACGAGACGTCCCGTAGTCCCTGATGAATGAATGAGATCCCAACAACATGGGATATCTTGTTTACATATCTATTCTTGTCAGGGTCACAATATCCCATCCGGACAATTAGTCCAACAACAATACAGCCTAATATTTGTTTCCATAGCAACTGCATATGGAAATCAATGTTTGTGAAATGTTTGCGACCCGTTAGACAGAAGCATTTTCAGAAGTGTCCGATCGCTTGCCGATCGAGCGGAGATGTTTCCATCGAGAAGATGGGGTCAAGTGGAAAGGAGATTAAGGACATGTCAAGCGACCGTGAGAGAAACGCAAGACATGTATCGTAATCATGGAGTCGGGAGACAGCATGGCGGCCGAGGGGTGGCTCATGGACTGGAGAGGATTCTCAAGTAACGCCGAACAGCATCGCCATGGCGGATTCTCTATTCCCAAGGGCAATGGGTGCATTCGAAGCCCCAAATGACAATGTAATTCATCGCAGTTGTAAGCTCACAAAGGTCTGGCAATGCCGGGGTCCAGCTTCTCCTGTTGGTGATGGTCCAGGCGCGGATCCGGGGGAGGGGCGCCCATGAAATTCTGGAATTTGGGGCTCGACCCGAATCTTTGAAATTCTTTGAAATTCACCGCAGATTTCAATGTTTAGTAGCACAGGGCGCCCCCTGTTTTCCCAAATCCCGGATCCGTCCCTGTGGTCAGCATTGCTGACAGTACAGCAGGCTGTTGATATCTTCGAATCGAAGCCCTGACACTGACGCTTTTGATATGATAATAATGGAAGAGGTAGATCCCAGTGGCAAAGCCAGGTCTCTGTGTGATCTTACAACTGCGATTTTGGTGTATAGAATCTACCAAACGGTTGATTGTGTTTTGAGACAGTGACATCCTGGTGTGTGCTCGCTGACTTCAGTAAGTACCTCATCAGTCGACAAGAAGTGGAAACGACTGTCTACCCGCCACCTCGAGTAGACGGCATGAGAAAGGCGGATCAATAGAACAGTATATCAACTGCGAGTTTTTATCAGTAAAGACGATGTACAGAAAACGGCCAGCAAGTTCAAGAACGATGGACTACATTAGAGGGAAAATGTAGTTATCGCTGGCAGAATATGATTGGAGGAACCTTCATAACGGTCATCGGTTTACCCAATGCTGATAATTGTAACATAACTGTGCCAAACAGCTTTGAAAGCTACCATCCGATTGGCTGGTGGAGAATGGGTTGTATTGAATGTTAATTGCCATCAGATTGGTAGCCAATGGTCGACAAGGTCATGAATGGGTAAGTTTGGAATAAGCCATTTGATTGGTTGTTGTTGACAACGGATGACTTTGAAAGGAGCCTTTTGATTGGCGTATTGTTCTACACAATGGGTTAGGAGCACACCAGTGCGGACACCCAAGCAAAGAAAGTTTCAAAAAGATGCGCCGAGGCAAATGTACTGCATACGGCGTCTTGTACACTGAACGCCTATCTCGCTCCCATACAATTAAGTCTGCCCCATGATGTATAGACGATGATTCCGATGCATTGGAGGGCTGCAACGACTGCTTGTGATATTGAAATAATCTAATCCCGGTGATACCGAGTAATTGATTGCCGGATTGCCGAGCTAGCAATGCTTTTAAATTATGCTACTTTAGTTAACTGACATGACTGAGCTCCTAAAAGCATCTGTTACCCAATAGAATACAGAGCTGAGTTCCATTAACTAGGATGCTTGAATTCAACGTTGTATTCAACAAGTGAACAAGTCTCGAACACGTTTCGCCGAGACAGACGAAATGTTGGACAAGACAGGGTTTTCTGTCTCAGTTAAAACTGGTTGTCGTAGATTCAACCATTGTTCCCCTCATTCCTTGCTCCAGATTATCAACCAGAGAAGGGTGGAGGGATTTTTACCATGTGTGATAAGGAAGGATGGAGTGAGCTGTTGCTGCCTAAGGTTCGATCACCAGACCATCGGTGCACACCTTTGAACCTTCGCTACAAACTCTTACCACAGGCCTTCATTTGCAGAGAAATACAACCACAGCAACATACAAAAAGAGAGAAAGTAATGACCGCCTACCATCGAAGAAAAGAAGCCCAATGGTTTGTTTGGTCAGTTTCATTGCTTGAGGCGATTAATTAGACACTAAATAGTTCGATCGATCTGTATACCTGCTCGACAGAGGTTTCATAATATAAAATGAATAGATGCAGTTTTTTGTGATTCGTTATGGGATGTGAACGATGCTTGATTACCCCAGGCAGCCATGTTTTTCATTATGGCATTTTTTATGTTTTCTTTAGAAGAACAGGCCATTGGTGACGAACATGAAGTAACACTTCGACGCACTGACAGGCGCACAGGTCTGTTTTACGAGGTAATGAGGAATGCGTCCACGCCGGGTGGTTTGAAGTTAGAGATGCAGTCATGGAGAAACTCGCTAAAAGCTTTTCAAGCCAATTAGCACAAATGTTACTGATTAGAAATATCCTCAGCTCCAAATCAACTACTCTTGCCATTGAAGAGAACGTGTTGGCAAAAAGCTACGTGTGCACTGGCTACATTTTGCCAACAATTGAATAACGTACAAGGACAACACGATATTTGACCCTGTACTTGCCAACAAGTTAGCGACATTTTAAGAACTTAATTATGTTGTTGGATTCTCATTTCCCTCGGATACAATAGACAACATTTGTCCAACATGGTGTTGTAAAAATGAATGTTGTGAAAATGTTGCTGAAATGTTGCCAGCAACATTTCTAGACCAACCTCTCAAGGGAATCCGATTCCATTCAAACGCATTGATTTGGTTGTTCATTTAGTAATTCAGCACCGCCGAACAATACCCTAATTATCTCTCTGTGTATGAGGCTGTGTGAATCAGATTTCACAGATTGCGTAGGCAATATGAAAAAGCGCGATACAACTCGAATATCACGGTTTGTTCTTTTGACACTGGGTTGAAATTATTGGTTTTCACGATACACAATGATATTGGTTTAACTAAATAACGAATCCGCGCCATCAGAGAACGGTTTACAACGACGTCGTCTACTTCTGACATCGACGGTGTCTGCGGTATGATTACCGTCCGTCTGCCAAGAGGCCACCGGTCGTGCTCCATGGCAACAACTGACAAATTTACTTCACTTGTGTGGAATACAGCATGGTACAACAATCGGCGAGAATATTGTGCTTTAGTAGCGATAGAGCTGTTGTAAAATAACTCTCTAATCCGAGATAGGGAAACCGGTGTAGCAGAAGAAAGTCCCAGGAATGCAAGTCCGGGACACAATAATTTGCTGTACGGCTATCTTCAAATCATCATGGTCTTTCTAGCCATATATATATTAATCTCTCGTTGAACAATAGAGTGTTTGCACGGTGGCCATGTTGGAGGTATAAACAAAAGAATTTTTCGCCAGTCACGGTGTATGGAGATTAACTTCCATTGTTTTGAAAGTCTGTTCTTTTGTTGTATACCTCCAACATGGCCGCTGTGACGTCACAAAACGCGGTTGGCCTGCGTACACGGTCAAATCAGTAGAGGTAAACCAACATTAAATGTATACACATGATTGTAACTATGTAGGCCTATTATCATTCTGTCAATTTACAACATGTTTCATTGATTTTCATTCAAGCTTATTATTCTGCACGATGGTTTAAAGCAGTGTACATTCCGCAATCTGTAACTACATGTAGGCCTAGGCCTATAGGCATAGGCATACGCCATAAGCTTATGATGAAAGCCGTGTTGACTGCAATGTACAATGATGGATATGAACAGGCTGCCTCCACAAAAAAGCAGCGCAATATTGTCAGCTGTGTTGGCTTAGAACGGACATTTTCTCGCGAGCACTTGACGTAGCATCTCGAGCTTTAGAAACAAGTCCCCGCCAATCCCGGCCAATATAGATTATGAGATGGTGCCACACTTAGCCGGAAAGTGTCACAGTGTCCTTTTTCTCAGTCTTTCCCCTCATTCGTATGGTATAACACTGTGAAACGAGAGTTGTAACGTTTTGGAATGTTCCCCATCTGTGAGTGTCCCCCAACTATTGTCCGAGGTAAAAGCTTGATAAAAGAGACACACTGAGAAACATGTCGATCTTCTTCAGCGTTTCCCAGACAATAAGGAGAAACACTGACATTCGGAAACACTGACAGATATTACACCGGTTCTTCCCGTGGCAAGACCTGAGATCGGTGCTCTCCTGTAGCCTTGTACCTCTGCTTGGAGAATGTAATGTTTGGAATCTCTGCCTGGAGAGTCCTTCTGACGTCATCATTGATTAGTGAGTGGCATATCACTTCCTCTCATTACCCCAACACCGTGAGAGCACGAGCTTGATGGTTTATAGTTGGACATTTTCCGATAAATTTCTTCCTCGTGGGATTAAATGATGCGCTGCATGAAAACATGATGCTTCAATGTAACTAATGCTGCTGTAATCCCGCGCTGACAAGGATTTAGAACGTTAGACGAGTCAGCCATCGTGGTTAGGTGAAGCATGCAACAAGTGCATTGAAATAAGGAAGATATTGCCAGTGATGAATAAGGGGTGGGTTGGCTTCACCGTGCGAATTCTAAAGAGTACGTCTATGACTACTATGGGCTGATTTAATAGACGTTTGCTAAGCTAACCATTGGTTCCACCAAAAATAGATAGGCATGCGAAAAATGTAGGCCTACAACTAAATTTTTCACTAAAAGCCCCGTTTTCTAAACTCTGTATAGCGCTTACTATCCATCCAAGCAGGGCTTTTTGGTGAAAATTTATTTGTACACTTTTCGCATGCCTATCTATTTTTGGTGGAACCAATGGTTAGCTTAGCAAACGTCTATTAAATCGGCCCTATATGACCGACAATCTCCATTTTTAGTCGTCGATATGGTGGCTGTTCGAGTAGGCCGAACTGGTGGAGGGAGGGGAGTATGCCCCCAGCGGCTGACAGAGAACTACTCTTTGATCAATTCCTTTGACAGCAAACTTCCCATGCCATGTCTGTGCCGAGACACAGGAAAGCCAGCAACATGTATTTTGATTCTGAAGGTAGAAGTTTATTCATATATAGACACGGCGACGTCGTGTCCCTGCAAGCCGAATACGTTTGGCATTTGCGTCATCAACCCAAAAGTAATGCACCGCTGAGGAAAATGCTTTGAAGACAAGATAAAAGGACGTGTAGACGCATTTAGTTACGATTCATAAAGTATGCCTCTCTTTGAGCTCGGTTCCAGCATACCCCTCTGCCATTTCAGTTCCCGAGGCTTCAGATGTTGAACCACAGCCTCATCAACTCCGTACAACATGTCTACGTCAGTGTCTCCGGGGAGAAACATGTAACGATTGGTTGAAACAGAAAAACAAGAAAGAAAAGTGCGCTGCCCTGCAATCAACAACTGGGTTGTTTTCAGTGGTAATATACATGTAGTGACACCCAACGCGAGTGTGCAACGCGGGAATTTGGTAAAACTGTGTGTAGGCGCTGGCAACAATTTCGCAGACATTTGAACAACATGTTGGAAAGCTCTTCCACCACACACAAGACAACACTGTCCAACAGCTGTGGATGCCCCCCCCCCGAGCAAAAGGGACAAAGCAAAGTTTTCCTCTAATGGTCATTTTCCCTCTACGAGCCAAGTTATTGTGGTGTCAGATGTTGGGAAAATGCATCTGAGAGGATGTGAATATTCAATTTTTTTCGTGGGAGGACCCCCAGACCCCCTCCTCCGACTTCGCCCTCCATACTCAATCAATTTTGCCCCCCTAGGCCATAAAAGCCAGCTATACCCCTGGTATGTAAAGATGATAATGTTGCCATATGGAAACAGACTTAGGAGTAGTCCTTTGAAAACGATGTCATGCACCATCCTGCTCTCTCATGAGCGCGGCAGAAGACGTATGCCTCATCAGAATTTTCTATACGGAACTGGCTGTTGAAATGACGAGCGCGCCTGTCTATTTCAAGGGTTAGATTGGCAACCACTTGTTGCCGTAGTGATTCGTTCGTGCATTTCACTACATGATGGCGCCCAGTATGTAAACATCCCAGAAAGCATTGATTCAATTCAGCAAGCCACGGCCCCTCTGAATAAAGCTCAAGGACCATTAGAATATGGTATGAAGCATATGGTGTCTGAATATCGTACATGAAATCGATCTGAATGGCTTTCAAGTTTGAATCGAAAGACTGTGTGTTTGTCAACGTACTAGGATTACTTAGTCGGTGACATGTTTCATTGTTTTGTCATGCCACAAGAGCTGCATTAGACCGATTTTATGCAACAAGTCAACATCACCTCCAATGGTAAAAGCAGTATTGGTAATCAATGGGGTATGGGTGGTTGAAGTAAGAACTCATTCACCACCAGCGTCCAGCAGACGGCATCCTCTGTGAATGTTTTCGCACATCTTAAGAAATAGAAATCGGGCCCCGGTTGCACAACAGCATACTAGGCCTAGTATCATTCTATCTCCTAGTTGGCTTCTAACTTTGTATGTGTTTGTATACAAAGTTAGAAGCCAACTAGGAGATAGAATGATACTAGGCCTAGTATGCTTTTGTGCCACCGGCCCCGGGTTTCTAAGGTGAAAGACATTGCTTCCTACCAGATTCGAACCCACGGACCCTCGCATGAGGCATCAATCGCCAGCACTAAGGGGTAGCACGCCTTAACCACTTGGCCAAATCCCCATCTTAAAAGAAGATGGTTCAATGGCCCATGTTAAATGAGGTGTCCATCGCACATCTTATTAAATAAGGAAGTTTGAAGGAAGTTTCCTCTTATCATGTTTCTGAGGAATGTTTCTTCAAATTCTCCACTTTCTGATTTATATCCAAGGTTTTTAGAAATCTCCAGCAGATGATACTGTCTCTCAAACCTTGGGGCAGATGAGATAGCCTCACGTCCTCCACGAAGAATTCGACAAAAGCTGTTTCCTCAGCTGCAAATAATAACCGTGCTCATCTGCAATTGCCTGTTGTCACACGCCCCCCCCCAGACGGGGCCAGATCAAGAGTATTGCAACCTCAGACAGAAGGAAGAGTTCACTCTGCCTATCAGAGCATATTATGATGAAAAAAGGTTTGCGGAAGAAGGGGGTAATATCTCCCGGCGTTTGCCCCGCCGTTTGGCAGGTATATGTTACTGATAGAGAAAAGCAGGTTGTTTCATGGTCGGCTCTGGCGTGAACAAGGCATCACCTGTTTTGTCGGTATGCAGCAAAATACAGGTACACGAGGAAGGTTCTTTCACTTTCTATCAGTCAAAATGTTACAGTTCCTAATGGATGAAGAAAGAGGAACGTCTGACAAGAGTGCAAGAGGGCGAAATCTCGAATCTCAGGGTTCTGCTTCAAAGGGACCGCGAGCCGGTGTGATAGAAGAATCTAATCCCCCCACCCTTCTGATGTACCCCTGCATTGTTTGTCACAGGATGGGTCTTGGTGTCTCTAGAGTCCAATTCAATAGTGCCGCTTAATTCGTAAATGTATTGTTGGGGGAAATCACATATCGGGGGACATAGATTCTATTACACCGGCAGTGGGATGACCGACATCGCCTCTGCTCAGATTCAACCAACAGAACCTTCAGACATGCCACACGTCGAGATCGTCATCACAGCGGAATGAAAAGTAATGAAAATCGTATCATTCATTAGGTCCATTACACTGTGATTTGATTAAAGGTAATTTTTGATTGATTATTTCATCGCCCACCTAAGTGGATATCTCTATCGAGTAACGCGGGTTGGGGTATGATGGAAAACGGTACGGCACATTATGGCCGTTGTGGAAGAGAGCACAAAAACATGGTGCTCACAGCTGTCCACCCCCTCCTCGACCCTCGAACAAGGTCTGTGCCAGTTTGGATTCATCAAAAATAGATCAAGACCAACAACTGTGCTGAAGTAAGCCTGGGGGGGGGGGCATAGTCCTAGATGTGGACCAAAGAAAATCACAGGCCGATGGTCCTTCACAGAGCGTTCGGCAATCGCATGATCATGGCTACTGGTTGCACGAGATTATGACGTCAAACCCACCAGTATCCAATAGATGGCTTGTTAAGTCCCTTTCCTTCACCCTGGACAACCTATAGACTGTCTCGGATCTCCCACCCCGCCAACGTATCAGTAAAGGCAAAAATATTTTTGGTAAAGCTTAATGACTGAAGGGAGGACAACGTCAATAGGAGGGCGTATAGTGCAGAGAAA
>NMRB01000403.1:0-10906 GCA_002633025.1 Notospermus geniculatus
AACCTAATGACCTTTTCTTATAAAGCCAAGCAAGATTTTCTATCTGATGAAGCTAATGCTCGCAAGACAAAGCTTCTGCTAATTCTTATAGGAAGTTGCTTGTTCTTTGAAGCAAAAGCGAAATTTTATAAATACCTCTTCAAGAAAAAGCCCAGAAAAAGCAAATGCTAGTTTTTATGAATTCGGCCCAGTGAGTACGGTAGGCCTATTCATTCGGCATCGGTTATACAGGCATTGTTGACATGGCTGACGAATTGTGATGTAAACATAGCACAAAGGGGCAGGCAAGACGTCAATCATACATACCGCCTTTTCACGCTGGTGATTCAAATTTTACTGTAGGCCTACGCATTGTCAGAATATCCGGTCCTGAGCTGATAGCAGACGATGCATTCACAAAATCATTTGTAGACTCGGAAGGAAAGCTGGATAGCCAATGATTTGCTGCGATATGTGAACATTATGTAATATGCCCACAGTGCCCGATAGGTTCGTTTTACATAGGCTTTGCAGTGTGAAGCAATGGTCATGTTTGCATGAAATTGCTCCCGTTCTGATGCAAAATTGCAATATTTGAGTGAAATATGGCACATAATTGCCTCTACTTCTACTCATATTTGGCCCAGGTAATACTGCACCTGTGTACGTAGTAGGCTTTGCTTTAGACGCCCTTGTTGCAAGATAAATAGGCATTTAGTAAAAAACACCTGTACGAATTGTCAGTATTTTCTCGCTAGGTCAGTCGGAGCGACTGCACAGAAAAAAATAATTGTTTCAATTTGAGATAAAAAAAGCATCTCCGAGCTTTGCCAATAATAGGAGATCATAATTTGTCTCTTTTACTGAGTAATTCCCTACTCAGAATGAGATAATCTACCTGTCTCAGTTTGAGAAGGTCTTTTACTTAAATTGAAGCATGGAAGTATAATACTTCCATGATTGGAGACAGGGATTTGTCTCCAGTTGAGAGAATTTAGTCTCCTATTATTGGCAAAGCTCGGAGATGCGTTTTTATCTCTAACTGAGAAGCCTCCTGCTGTACGAATGAGTGAAGAGATACAGAAAAATATGTCAATTACAAAACAAACACGCATTGATAAAACAACTACATGTACTGTGTTGTTCACAAAAATTACATCTATGTAGCGATCACTGGCATGTTTCTGTGAAGCCAAGCGGTATGCACTACATCTCTGATGGGGAAGTCGAGACTCTGTTTCTCAAAACAGATGTCATTGTATACATGCTCTATGCACTGCACATGCATGCACCATGCATGCAGGCCTAGGCAAACAGCACGGTGAAGAAAACTAGGCCTAACTGACTTGTGTGTACAGACAGCAACAGATTCTTCATGAGACACAACTCTGCATTAGAAATGACTTACTGAATGATGTCAAACATCCGCGAAAATATGGAGAAATTTGGAAAATGGTAAACGGTAGCACTTCTGCACGTGCATAATCGACATTCAAATCGAGATTCAGCATGTCTCAAAATGAAATGCGAGCTACAGCAGCTAAGACACACGACATCTCCGATTGAGAACCCAACGTCTCAATGCCATTGCAGAAATCGATCTCATCTCAAAGTGAGATCAACATGTTTTCTCTGACTCAATACGAGATGTCACTGCCGCGATACAATGAACATTTTTCTCAAACTGAGATAGGCATTACTCTACGCCTCATTTTGAGATGGATTTTATCTCCTACTGAGATGATCTATTTTACTAAATGAACGGAAAGAATTGATTGTTATCTCAAAGTGATGCATATTGTGTCTCACGACTTGCAATAGATGAACATAGTTTCATGAGGAGGAGATGAACTCTCAGAATGAGACAAATAATTTACTCAAAACCGGTACTAGACAATATAAGTCTCAGTTCGAAACAATTATTTTTTTCTGTGTGTACGCATTGCCAGTTGGTATAGTTGAAGTACTGTACGCATTGTTAGTCTTATTTGTTTGCAATATTGGTGATTAAATCTGCCTTTTTTCGGCCTCGGAGTACAGCAAATAACATTAACATGAGAAAATGAATACCTCTAGTACTAAGGGCCCCCTGTCTCCGGTTTATTAGATTGGTGCGAGGATTTCCTGGGTGGTAGATAGAATAAATGTTGATGAGTAAAGCGGCGAATGGATTTGCGGGACTGGTTCTTAAGCTGCATTTATGGGCGTGTCCCACTGGCGACTTTTTCCCACGAAAAGGGGCGAATCTGAAGTCTGCGACATTCCCTCGACAAGCTGCGATATTTTGCATTAATGTGTTTCGCATAGGATCACGGAGCCAGAGAATCACTGCGAACATAGACCGCAGTCTACGAAGACCTACGATTTTTCATCCGTCCCTTGTCGCAGGCCAAAATTCGCCAGTGGGACACTAGTATTAGGGCTGGTTCATACTCCGTCCGGATTTTACGCCGACTATGATCAATTTCAATGTGTGTGCACATCACGTCTTGGAAACCTGCGATCAGTTTCATGCGCTTGGCGTTCCGCGAGCAAGTATGAACCAGCCCTTAGCTGAATGCGGATTGCGGAACGCGGAAGTGGAAAATGCAATGGGTCATATGAATAAAGACAAGCAAATGCTATTACTTCAGATTTCTACAGCATTGCCAAGTGCATTTGTATTGCAAAATTCAAGTGAACGCATTTACTAGTCCTTATTCATATGACCCAATGGAGTGCATTTTCGCATACAACATATGGCTTCCGCCGGAGATTCCTCGCCCCTATACCGCATTCCGGATGTCTGGTAAACACAGCTTTAGATGGCGTGGATTTCAGCTCTCCATCCCTCCTCCAGGATCCCATGTCAAGGACATACCAATTGTCTTATTTGAAGGACTGCTTACGGGAATAGGCAACCACGTGATGATGGCCAGACAGTCCATTCCCCGGGAGCCCAACCACGTGATAATGGCCACACAGTCCATCCCCCGGGAGCTCAACCACGTGATGATGCCCAGACAGCCCAACACCCCGGAGCCCAACCACGTGATAGTCACCTTTGTGCGGTCTGCGGGGATTAGGCTGCCCTCAAAAGCAATCTTATCTCGCATATGGTCACCCAGCACAGCCCCCCNCCCCCCCCCCCTATTTTCGGCAGAGCACAATGATTTTTTAGCAAGAATAATTCAATCACATAAAAATTCGAGTATTTTGCTCTCAGATGCCAGGAAAATGCATCTAAAAGCACTTAACTTGTCAATTTTTTTCTGGAGGAGGGCCCCAGACCCCCTTTGGACTTCGCCCTGTCGATGCTCTCCACCGCGGTCGAGCTACGCTCCCCTTTCTGTCAACCCTGGATCCGACCCTGCAGCATCATCAGTAAGGGAAAGGATATGATTGCGCAGTCTGTGGGAAAAGATTCTACATTGTACATTAAGAAAAGGCTAGCTGACCATCTGGACTCCCACACGGGGATGAAGCTTCACCTTTGTGACACATGTGGCTCCCGGTTTGCCCATGCAGGGACTGGCGGCACACAAGAAGAGGAAACATGGAGGTGCGATATATCGAAATAAACTACATACAAAAGGGAACGTGGTTGGGCTCCCGGGAGTTGGGCTGACATCAGCATGGAGACGGATTCTTTGCCTGAAACAGAACATACTTCCCCGTAATAACTGTAAAAGGACTGGTATCGCTGCTGCCATCCTCCAACCGCAGTGCTTTTATTAACTCGTTATTTAGGATACCACTGAACGTTACGAGAAGCGAGGTACGAGATTATTTTCGCTAGCCGGCGAATATAAACGAAGTACACACATTTTAACTGACAATGCGTACAGAGGGAAATTTCATTTGACTGACAATTCGTACAGGAGTCTGGCGAAATCTCAATAATTTTCACTGAAGCAAATATAGAAACTCGGCCAGGAATGGTAGGAAATATCGAATNGCCAGGAGGGTAAATCCGCCTGCTACAGCCTCTGCGAGAGTGAAATGATGGGTTTTGCCCATGAAAATGATGCCGATTCGTCGACGTGAGCGACGATTTGCAACAAGTATAAAAGTTTTTCGCTTAGCGTGCACGACTGGGTGAAGCTGTGCAGTTGTAACTTCGCACAAATAATCCTTGATAACTCTAGATCCGAATGCAGCCTAGGATAATTCATTTACCTGCTCACTTCGGGGGAAATTGTGGCCGTTTCCAGGCCATCGCTGTCAACAGCATCACTGTCGGCCATGTTTTCTCGGGTGCATGGAAAAACCAGCCTCGGCACTAGCGCCTGCTAGCGGAAAATCCCGTAACAACGGCTATCGATTCTACGGGGTGAGTGTGAGCACTCATCATGAATGCCCTATCTCCACATGCAAGCACATAAAATGCCAAAATGTGCTAAATCGGCTGACTTCTAGTGCATTTGGCCCTTGGATTGGCTATTATGTGAATAAAAGGGTAACATTTTGAGGTTATCTAGGTGTCTTTTGACATAACGTAGGTGGCTTTACAAGAATCTGCCCCATTATCATGAACACTATTGAGCCACACATGATCTTGTGAATGCATCGTCTGCTATCAGCTCAGGACCGGATATTCTCACAATGCGTACAGTAAAATTTGAATCACCAGCGTGCTTTTGGCCTTCACCACCAAATAGAATAGTCTGTCTCATCCACTGGCGAATCTTAGCTGAGTTCTTTGCCCGAATGCCAGCTGACATGGCTCAGTATATTAGTTCTTTTTAAAGAACGGATTGAGACTGAGGAGCAGACGTTGCAGCAGTTAATGTGAGCTTTACAACAGAGGGTCAACCATCAGAGTCTCTTAACTCCGTGGAATTCTATATGCAGTTAACAAAAACCATTGTTCAAGCATCCCAGCCTCTGGCGGGTACATCATTGCTGTGTCTTACATGCTGTTTGGGGCAATAATCAAACCCAGCTAATTTAGTGGGGTACTTTTTTGTTGTAGAACCCTGCTAAACAGTGGGTGGATCACCGTATGTTTTTAATTCATGCTCCATTTAACTAATCCCCAGCTTTTGAGCGGGAAATGATTATATTGGTATTAAATATGCTGTACAGTTAGTCAACAGTTTATAGTATTACAATACATGTCACGGCGTGTTTTGAATCCCAGCTTCAAAGTGGGAACACAAATTGCATCCAATTAGCTCCAGAAATTTTCATATTCATATCGTTCACCAGTTACTATAATGCACTTGCAGGTTTTTGGAGCACATCACATTACTGGTTATAACTACAGCACAGTTTGTTACTGCCGGATTGGGTGCAAGACTCTTTGTAACTATCCGCTCGAAGTTACTGTTAACACATTGTTCTGCACCACATAATTTCGTTACGACACCCGTATGAACCTTGATCATGCCCTCGTGGGCTCCCAATCACAGGTGAAAGTATTCCGGGTATTATTCAGCTGCTGTAACCTTTTTCTCACCACCTCGTTCCAGTTTTCTGCACCTTGACGGGCCACCGGCTAATCCACTGAAGAATACATACTAGAAGGTTCACATCCATTGGGGTGAACATTAGGTAATTTATATTGATAGAATGACGACCTGGCTTCTGTGTTGTCAAAACCAAAGGATTGATAACACATCGCAGTTAGTCCAGGTAGGTTCGTTTTTCTTTCCTTCGTTGGGATCGCACAAAAGTTTAAAAAAAAAAAAAGGTTTATGAACGAACTAATAAAGGGTTCATCGCACATACATATATACATTGATAGTTACTTAGATTGACGCATGCGCTATTTTCTGAACGGTTTTACCAACACGCAAAGGTCCAGAAGGACCAAGACGCGTTTTATGATTGATTGATTGATTGGTTATACAGGCATTGCTGACATGGCTGACGAATTGTGATGTAAACATAGCACAAAGGGGCAGGCAAGACGTCAATCATACATGGTCAGCTCTATTCATGGATTCGAACCATGAGGCCAAAGTTATACAGAGTGTAACAGGTGTAACGTTTTTGAGCGTTCCCCATCTGCGAGTGTTCCCCTGCTATTGTCTGACGGAATAAGCCGCGACTCGACAATGGAGGACACAGAGAGAAACGTGTCGATCTATCTGCCAGTGTTTCCAGAACAATAGGGGGAACACTGACACACGGAAACACTGAAAAACGTTACACCTGTGTAACGTTTTTCAGTGTGCCCCGTGTGCCAGTGTGACATTTCAATAGATTGACGGAATAAGCCGCGACCTGACAATGAGCGACACATAGAGAAACAGCGAGTCCGTTTCCCAGTGTGTTCCGAACAATGGAGGTCACACAGAAAAACGGCCACACTGAAAAACGTTACACTTGTCTTAAATCTATGAAACTAGAGTATTGTCTCTTCACAGACTGCAGACTACTTTTCATGTATAGCCACAATCCTGTACGGCAGGCGTAAATCGTTACGCGAACTGGTACAGTGTATGTATGTTATAAATCATTTTGTTGGCGTCGGAATTCAATTTCTCCATAATAAGATTGAAAGTGATAATAAATCAACCAGAGTCGGTGACGAACTTTGTAAGGTAGCCCTTTATCGACATTTGTTTCGAACTATATCAACAACTCGTAGTGATTCGGCCCAAACGGAACTGGTAAACGGACGCCATCGATACCCCACCATAATCTCTCTGCGCAAGGCCGGGCAAAGATCCTTGCGCCCTCGTGTTCACACAGCGGCGCAAGGATTTAGAGGACTGCGTGGTTGCAAGGTTTCGCTGCGGCTAAGATTGCGCAAGCACTAAGCTCTGTGTGCACATAGCTTATAGTAGGCCGGCCAAACCTCCACAAAGCATACAGAAAAAAATTAGTCGGCATTTTCTGTTAACGGATGGCATCCCCTCTAGAACTGTTAAATACTGGCTACTGAATAACATCAGGGTGGATGCCACTGTTAAATTTTGATTTTGACGAAGTTACGGCCGATTGAATTTTTGGAACTGACTTTATCATTAGACCCAAAACTGAGCTTTGTACAGGAGAATGGGAACCGATGTACAGCTAACTTTTGAACGGTTGGATTTACACCATTTAAATGTATTACCAACAGATAGAAATATGGTACCTCGTAACCAAATAAGCATTTTTTTAATTGGTTTCACTAGTTTTGTAATAAGAAATAACGTTTTTCATGTAAATTATAACTAAATAGGTCAAAATACATTAAAACGCCATTTCCAATTACGTAACTTGTTAAAATCTACAAACAACATGCTTATTCGATCAAGAGATACCATGTTTCTATCTGTTGGTAATACATTTATGGGGTGTAAATCGAACCGTTCAAAAGATAGCTGTACATCGGGTCCTATATTGTCCTGTACAGAGCTCGGTAGATTTAACCAATGACCTAGATAATGACCTTGAACCGGCAAATCCAGGGTGGCATTCACCCTTAAATTTCACCTCATCTTATAAGGGTATGATCTAGCATGGATGCCAGCCATTAACACACGATGCCGACAGAAGTTTAGAATTTCAAATTGGCCGGCCTACTATTATGGGAGGTACCACCACAAATCAAATCAAAACCCGCGAGCCATTTGCTTTAAACTATGCGCACACAGAGCTAAGTAAATGACTGTGCGATCCAAGGCGGATGTCAGGTCGACCTTGCGATGGCACAGAACAGGCGCAGGCTGACTTTTCTGGATCACTTTGCGTCTGAGGCACGACAGCGTGGAACAAATCAGTCGCCGATCTGGTGTGACATGACTGCATCTCACTTGCGACGATCGTGATCAGTCGCCGACCAAAAAGATCACGGATCGCAAGAGTTCAACATGTTGAACTTCTGCGCCACGACGAATCATGATCTCGACGGGCGTAATCCAGTCACAGTCGACTTGACTTGAGTTGCGACGTCGTGCGATTATCCAAAAGTTGGTCTATTTTTAACCAACCAGTGACGAGCTTTATTTTCATACCCTGCATGGGCGCTGCCATCTTGAAAAACTCACATGATCACAAGTGATATGATTGCCAGAACTTTGCAATGCTGAAGTCGCAGGTGACCTGAACACGGTTACGATTCCCTGCGCGCAGATGCTGCTTGTTCCATGATGATCGTACACATTTTTCGTTTTTGTGACCTGACCGTGCTTGCGACACCTGATGCCGACTGTTCCGTCGTAGCGCCGGCAATCGCAGTGTGACCTGACATCCGCATTAGGACACATACATGTAGGCCTACTCGCTCCAGGGTATGAGGTATATATATACCGACAAGAAGTAGGGTCAATTTGAGACAATGGTTTTTCTTCCAGGGACCAGCATCGTGAGAATCTCAGGTCAGACGTTGCGTGCGAGGACGAGGGACCAGACGAAGTACCAAACCATGGCTCTGTGTGATCGATTTGTTCTCCTGATCTTGTGGTTGAGTCTCACTTTAACTGATGTGCTACAAGTAGACCCGTCTCCACCGTTGGGTGGATGTGCCATTCCTATGACAGAATGGAAGCAAATAGGTTTTGCTTCACCAGCAGTTGATGTCAGCCAAGCAGAATACAATTGCAATATTACGTGGTATAACTTCGGTTACTTACGTTGCGTGCTTCTAGATATCAAGCATGTCAGGGCACATGGCAGGAAAACGTACATACATGATCATGTATGTCGATTTGGAAAGATTTTGAACACTCGTAGTGAGATAACGGATGATTGTTGGTTTACCCATCAAGTTGGACCGATTTGCCGGACGAATGAACAGCCAAAAGTGTCGGAGAATACGGTAAAAATATTTCACTGTTACAATACGACAACAGTCCAACCTTCATTTCTCAACAAATTTAATACTAAATATAATGATAAACTCGAGTGGACTTTCGCTATGAAACTAATGAACATCCGCAATCTGCTGGACGTTGTCTTCAACGGGTCTGTTTTCACAGAGGTGAATTTTCCCAAAGCGCAGGTGTTCATCACATCCACAGGTCACAAGTTTTGGTGTCCTCAATCCTTTACCTGTCATTGGATGGGGTGTGGAAGTCTCTTACTGCATGGCAATGGAGCTGCAAACAGCGGGCAAGACCTTGAAGATTCACTCAGAAACATTCTGAAAACACCTAGTATTCCAACAAGTTTGGAAATTTCAGAAACAAAATTATCACTTTTGCCGAAAATAATTTGTGAATATACAAGTCTTCAGCGTCTTGCCGCTGTAGGCAACAGTATAAAAACATTACCAAAATGTTTGCACGAAATGGTTCGACTGAAAATCTTAGATGTTTCCTTCAATGAGCTCGAAACAGTAGAAAATCTGATGTTTGGTTCTCAAGCAAAGGAAACTTTCTTAGATTTGTCCTCCAACCACATTCATGACATCAGTCAGGATGCATTTTCTCAACTTGAAAATTTGGTTTTCCTGTCCGTAGCAAAAAATTCAATCACAGAGATACGATTTCAATTGCCTCAGAATCTTTGGCACCTTGATTTTTCATACAACAACATACGCTACTTGCAATCACCTACAATTTTTGTGAAACTTTTCACAATTCTATATTTGAATTTGAGAGGGAATGCTATTCAAGCAGTAAATTTCAGTATTCCAAATTACCTTATACATCTAGACCTGTCGCACAATCAAATACATGTTATTGATGGTGATATGTTCAAAAATGCCAAAAATCTGACAGTTCTTAATCTGCAACATAACCATATAAAAAGGATACAACTTTCTAGTGAGGGCCTCCCACCACCTGGATTGAATAACCTGGAAGTGTTAGATTTGAGAAATAATTATATAGAATCCTTAGACGCTTTCCCACTTTATGAAAAACTGAAGTTCCTCGTTTTGGCCAACAATCGAATAAAAAGTGTTGACTTAGGAATGTTACAAAAAGCGCGTCACCTCACTGGGCTTCACCTTGATTATAATGAAATCAGTGAAATAAAAGACGGTGTTCTAAACGGAACAGAGGAGATAAAAATCTTACCTAACCTAGCCATCATAAATGTATCCCATAATCAACTAAAGGTGGCGCCACTGAGTCTGTTATTTCTCAACGTGACTCTGATCGATTTGTCCTACAATAAAATAGAGAAATGCACATGGTCCAACAGATCAGAAGACAATATTCTCAAAAGCATCGACGAGAGAATTACCAGATCTTGTTTATCGGATGAAAAACATCGACGCAGGAAGAACGCAGTTACTCTGAAGCATAACAAACTAAGGTCACTGAAAGATGTATTTGGAAGCGCATCAATCATGATGCACAAAGATGCAAGTCTTTTTTGTAGTATTTTGTTGCATGACAATCCCTTCCACTGTGACTGTCATCTTTATCCGTACCTAAAATTATTGCATGACCTCATGGAACAAACTGGACTTACAAAGGCTGCTGACATTGCTCAACATTATTTTGGTGCGTTACATTCACCATACCGGTACTCATGGTCTGATGTAGGAACTGACGCAGGGAGATGCCAAACACCATCAGAGCTCAACTCGTACAGGATTTTGGATAAGACAATACTAGATAAATTAGAATGCAACCTTGTGTCAAAAGAAATTTGTGAAGTCATTTTCAAGCCATCAAATAATTTGGTATTAGTCAACTGCTCAAACTTAAAACTGGCCAACATGTCATCTGCTGAATCTTTTTGGGGTTCATTTGTGACATCAATGAAGAAATATTTGATGCCAGTTGTACCAAATGCACACATCCACTTGAATCGAATTGCTGATGCCAACTTCACGTCGAATATTCTGGAATTTGTCGTTCTGCTAGCGAAATTCATGTACTTGAAGATAAGGAGAATAGACCTTAGTCACACAAACACAGTTCATATTGATTGGAGATTTTTCACCGAGTTGAGGACGCATATGCCATTTCTAGACTCCCTACATTTGAATGATAATAACCTGACTATGATACCCTTGGAACAAATCAACTCTTACCATAGCAAAGTGAAAGACAGT
>NMRB01000403.1:18369-42672 GCA_002633025.1 Notospermus geniculatus
CCCCCCCCCCCCCCCCCCGCCCACAAAAAAAGAAAAAAAAATGCGCAGAGCTCACTACCTCAAGGTTTCACCTTCACATATTATGTACCAAAATTCAGACATGCACTAGCAGGGTTCCGCTCTGATTTATTCAATAGACGTCGGTTACAGGGAAGTGATACTACTTGTAAATTAGATGAACCTGATGGTCAATTCCACCTACTCCTAAAATGTCAATTACACAGAAGGTCAAGAGAGAAATTTCTCTCTAGAATCCGTCCTACTCTCCCATCTTTTTACATCTTATTAACAACTGGGTGTCCAAATAAACTGTTCAACCTCGCTAACTTTCTTTGGAATGTAAAGAAAGAAAGAGCAGCCATTTTGTAATCGTTCTTGTGTAGTATGTCAAGAAATTGTTATTATATGGGGCCATCGGCCTATGTCATTTGGAAATAAATTAATTAAAAACATTCATAGTTGGCTATGAAGTGGATCTTCTGGAACTACAGCTTTGTGCACCATTTCGGATACTTTTTACAAACTGTAACTGTACATGTATCTTTGTTGGACAAACTTAGGAATATCTCAAAATACGCGTCTCGTCTGGTGTGTAACCTTACTTTACATGTTTGTTTGAATGTGATAGCTTTATTGCCTGTACAAAAAAATGGCCTGTACTTTCCAACTTTTTAAAACTGAGTTAACTTACTGTAAAACAAAAGAGGGTTGTATAACAGAGTACTGATTGATATTGAGGGTCCCTATTATTAAAACATAAATAAAGGTGATAGGAGAAAATTCTGTACCAGGGATCTGTGAACACGAAAACTTGACACCCACTTTTCATGGCTGTGACTCAGTGTCATTCACTTCGCCTAAGCCTCAACACACTTATATACCGTATTAAAATATGTTCCGCCGACATTTTGACATTTTCGCATTTCGCCGCTATATGGATCACCTTGACGGCAGCATTTATAATCATCACCGTCACAGCCTGTATCACCGAGTGGTATACATGACCCCCTCTTCACCCTCCTCACTGCCTGGCTCTCTGAAATGGAAAACAGATCCTTGGGATGGGGTGGTGAAAAAAAATATCTGCCACATTTGTTTTTGAATTACTTTAAAATTACCGATTGAAAATCTCATGCATCGATATAATCTATCCTTTGTATAATGTAAAGGGGACCCCCAAAAATTCTCTGGCGAAAATGTGATTAGCGCACCCGGTAACAGTCATAGTGTGACCCAAACTTTAGCGGCAGCGGCAGCAGCAGCAACAGTAACATGACTATTTGCCCCNCCCCCCCCCCCCCCGGAGAAGGTGATGAATATAGATTGAATATATTATGACTGGATAATTTAAACACTTACTATATTAATTTTAAGGTGAAGGGATACCTAAGCACAAAATAACGCCCACATAAAATTGAACAATCGATATCTTTTCTGTGACATAAGTTAATCAATTAAACCAAGTTTATTACTTAAGTATAAACCCTGGTCCGTATATTCTGATATAAAATCGTGAATCGTGAATTGAGTTTTAATTAGACCCTAAAATTTCATCTTCGGGGCGAAATTCTGAATCTTGGCTACCGACTATGTTGTTCAGGTGTGAAGGGAAAGAATTCCCTAGGAAAAACTGTCCGGGGAACAAACGATCCTATTGTGACACTCCAATCTCTGGCGATTGGTTTCTATACCCATGCCGCTTATTCCGTCATTCAACAATAGAAGTGGACACTTTTTACAGGGGGAGACTCTTTACTGCTACACCGGATTATACCATTTATACATAAAAAGGAAAAGGACAAGCAGTCTTCAGGTGCCTTTTGAGAGTTTTCTCAAAAAAAAAATCATTTCAGTCACCCGTTATAAACTAATTAAGGACGAACATTTCTAATGAACGCCTCCCGTTTCGAGTAGACTCACACAATAGGGAGGTTTCGAAATCAAACGATAAACGTAAACGTTAACGACAACTTTATTTTTGTACCGAAAATGCAATGCAAAATCTGGTTAATGTGTAGTATGAAAAATAACGTTGTCGTAAAGTTTTGGTTTATCGTTTGATTTCGAAACCTCCCCAATGAAATACAATACAACGCACCTCCCATTCACACAAATTATAAAGGGCGAACAATGCCAAAAGAGGAATGAATTTGTATTGAAAACAGGTTAACGTCAAAATCTCCGTTTATTGTCGATGGATCAAGAAAATGATTCTATAATTTATTATATTAGCGTCACTTCTTACCTATTTAGGCCACGCTTTTTTTATTCCTTGTTTCGCGGGCTTTTTTTGAGCACCTCCATCAGAGGAGGGCGGAAAAAAAATAAAAATAAAATTTTATTTTTTGATTTCTCGAACGTTTTCCAAGGCATCTGAATAGCGGAGGAAAAGAAAAAAATAAAATTTTATTCCAAAATAAAGGTTCAACTGGTGGTATGAATGACACAGGAGCTGATTGTGATCGTATCATCGCTTACCTGCATGCAGGCACGGTCAAATTTTGGCCCAAGGTGACGAGTGACCATGAACCACGCCATATTGTTGGATGACAGCCTCGAGCAAGTCAGTGCCGGGTTTCTGTGCAGCTACTGTACATAGGTCTAAACGATCAGTAGAGCAAAGTGAAAATCTGCGCGAGGCTGTTGGTACAGATTGGCAGATTGTCAGAAACCGCGCATCATGACATCGATCGGACGGTAAATCATACAAACATGACAAAATAGGCCTATTTTTGAAAAATGTATTTTCGATCTCGGCCTCCTGAGCGGCGGGCGGGATAAAAATAAAAATAAATTTTTATTTTTTTCCCATTTTGTGGAGTTTTTGGAGCGGCGGGCTCGCGAAAATCCCGAAAAATAAAATTTTATTTTTTTTTCATTTTCCTATTTTCACCTAGCGGCGGGCCCGCGAAACAAGGAATAAAAAAAGCGTGGCCAAATCAAGGTCAAATTCGCAGGGAGAATACTTGTTTGTGCACTTCTAATTTAGTGTTCCCGGTTTTTGGCCGCAAACCGCAAACTAACCACAACGTTTGCCATATATGGTCATCATGCTTTACGCATGTTCCATAGGCCTATGGATAGGCAGGGCCTAGTAGGTGAAATCTGGCAAGTGAATATTGTTGGCCAATTTTTGACTTTATGATAGTCGTCTCAGGCCTAAAGGCCTGTCTACACGATCATACATTTGTTCAAAACATTATCGTACATTTGTATGATGTCTACACAATGCAGCTAAAATTATGAACATCATCATTATGTCATCATACATTGTTCAAAACAGCATCATAAACTTGTATGATGATGTTCAAATTTGTTGTGGATTTCGATCTACAGTCCAACATTCATGGACATTTGTATGATGGAGAAAGGATAATGTTGGATGCTGTTCAAGTTTGTTGGGAAAACCGTCCACACGATCATACATTTGTCCATGAACATCATCATACAATTTTTTGGGGATGTTGTGCATTTGTTGGCAAGATGAAACATGCAGCTAAAAATTTGAACATCATCAAACATGTTCAAGTTTGTTGGGAAAACAGTCCACACGATCATACATTTGTCCATGAACATCACCACAGATGTATGACGATGTTTTGAACAAAGGTATGATCGTGTAGACGGGCCTTAAAAATTTGAACATCATCATACATGTTGGTTGTTGTTCACGTTTGTTGGGAAAACAGCCTACACAATCAAACATCTGTCCATGAACATCATCATACATTTGTATGATGATGTTTTGAACAAATATATGATCGTGTGGACAGGCCTTAAGACGTACAACCAGCTTACAGCTCAGGCTCTCTTACGGCCCTAAAATTCCTAGAATTCCTAATTTTTTTTTCAATCTCCCTAAAATCCCTAATTTTATATCCATTTTGGGCTGTTCTCCCTAAATATCCCTAATTTGTGTCCTATTCCATGTCATTCTGCGGGCGCTGATGATGTCGAGGCAACGTTGAGGTGCACGGCATTCACGACTACATCTGAAGATGCTCTGGATTCCATCAGTTTTCACTGTCCCTATGTCTGTGTCCGATGCACTTGGCATACATCTATAAATCCTTGTAATTTTGTCCTAAAATGTCCTATTTTCAAGCCATTTTATCCCTAAAAGTCCCTGAAGTTTAAGTTAAAAAATCCTTAATTTTTCCCTAAAAAGTTCCTCAGGGCTGTAAGAGAGCCTGACAGCTTTTCCGCCATTTCATGAGATGAGCGTATACTGTTTGCATGGGTATTCGAAAACCCTGGATACTGAAGACTGGAGAGTGGAATATGGAGAGCGTCATAGTTCTCCGCCACCTGGATTCACATACAGCACTAAGGACGAGCCTATATTAGCAACAGGGTTTTCGAATACCCTCAATCAGGATGCAATGTTCCCTCTCAATTTGACATCCAGTCCCGCTATGGCACAACTAGAAGCCCTATGCCTGTTTCTGATGAATCCCACATGAATCATTTCTTCATGGCTCATCCAACTGGGTGTTCGAAAAACATGGACTATGGATCAATGGACTCTGGACTACTGGACTGTGGAAACCATGGACTGAACAGTCATAAATACCTCATTGACATTCGCCGCCTGAAATGGAAACCTCTTCTCCGATAGGAAATTAGGAGCTGAGTCTTGAGTGATTGAGAAGCTGTCATTGCCGTGTGTTGTCGGGTCACATCGAATGTTCCTTTACAATCATGTAGCTAACAAACTTCGAATTTTCATATAACAATGTCTTTGTCTTCTCTGTTTGATTCACAAGGCTTCAGCAGCCTAGAATGATCTTGTTGGGCATAATATCGGTGTGCATGGAGAGTAGCCTAGCCTCTCTTCCCGAGCAAATTAAAGGCATTATTTTTTTATCAACCAGTAATGAAAATTCAGTAGCCTATTATGCATGCACAGGACTGGTGTGTTATTCGCGATGACGTCTTGGTACACAACCCATTCGGAACACCTCGGGTCTTTCCGTCGTTGTTCGGGAAAGCCCCTCGGATGTCATACAGTCGTTCGCGGAGCGATTCTGTACG
The DNA here is from genome assembly GCA_002633025.1 of Notospermus geniculatus. Taxonomy (NCBI): domain Eukaryota; kingdom Metazoa; phylum Nemertea; class Pilidiophora; order Heteronemertea; family Lineidae; genus Notospermus; species Notospermus geniculatus. The sequence goes on from NMRB01000403.1 coordinate 23,404, forward strand.
TGATCACGACCAGAATTGTTAGGCTGCCGCATCACTCATGACAAGTAGCCACCTCCGCGAACAATATAACACCTGCAAACCCTGGCTGTCTGAAGGCGTGTTTATCGCTCAAATATCAATAAATTGGTATATATTTGATACGCTGTATGTAAACTTGAAAGTGACACGCCAGTAATGTGGTTAATTACACATTTTGGTGATCATGCCGGGCAAGTGGGAAAGTAGCTCTCGCCGCTTATACGTATAATATACGTTGTAATGAAATCCCTCAAATTACTCGATAGAATTCACGTAAAACGCATGGACAGCATTGGATCAGTACACTATTGACATGATTGAGTACTAAAACACACAAAATGATCATATAATGTGAGATTTTCGTCATTTCAATACTATATATTAGCGAACTATTTCTTAGCGGAAGAACACTCCGCCAGTCTGCGTAATCGGCGCGTCGCATCACATATCCTTCCATTTCAATATGGCCGCTTATGTATGACATTAGAGATTGAAATCTGGCAAGTTTCAAGCTCTAAGTTGAGAATGGTACACAACCATGAAAACAGGGGCAGGCGGCGCATGTCAGTGAGGTATTTATGACTGGTCAGTCCATGGTTTGCACAGTCCAGTAGTCCAGAGTCCATTGATCCATAGTCCATGTTTTTCGAACACCCCATCCAACTTCTGGTCTGCCCAGCCCTGTCGGCAAAAGGTGCCAGAAAGCCAAGGTTTTCCATTGAAGCCCAATTAAAATCACCACAAGGTGGCATAGACTTCCCTAGTATTGTACGAACAGCATTTTAGTCTATGCAATGCTGTTTCCATATAGTTTGATGTGAAAAAGTCTGGGCCACACTCATGCACTGTAGGCACCCTATTCAAATTTCAATTTATTTTTTCCAACAACTACAAAATGCAACTTTGTTGCGGAGGAAATTTTTTACAAACATTCAACATCAGGCATGTCAGGGCCAAAAAGGACCTATGATCAGCACAGCACTGCCTTCTGTACTCCATGCACTTTCTGGAGTTATATCTGTTGCTGAAATATCCTAGATACGATGTTGATCCAGGTGGCGGAGAACAATGACGCTCTCCATTGTCCACTCTCCAGTCTCCAGGGTTTTCGAATACCCTGTTTGCATAGCCTGTATATACCGATGGCCTACATGGGCTTCTGGTATGTAGGCCTATATGCATATTTACTTACAGCGTTTTCAGCCATGACTTCTACTTGTTAGATAGATAGATAGATAGATAGATAGATAATTTGAAGCTTCGTAACCCTTTTGGATCTTAAGCTTATACTACGGTGTGGAGTCCACGACAGGCTACTGTCCACCTGTGTGGGGTCTTTTACTTGCCCTGGCATAGACACTCAGGTACAAGGGACCGCGGCTTTGAGTCTCATCCGACAGACTCTAATTGGTTCACAGCTTTTCACATACATGTCCTGGCCGGGGATCGAACCCACGCACTGAGCCTGTTAGGATTGAAAGTCAAGCGTGTTAGACCGCTCGACCACCAGGCCAAGACATGTTGGTGGTCAGGATGCAAATAAGGTGCTGCCACGTACACACTTGGGTACTCTATCATGTTTGGAGTCCCACTAAAACATGGCGGATGCCCCAAGTTATTGGAGTCCCTGGTTTTATGCATGCAGTTCAGCTTTAAATACTTTGAATTAATTTAGAAGTTTCTGCTGAATAAACATGTTTAATGAATTTTATGAATTTTGAGTTGGCGTTTTTCAGAGCCGGGGAAATATTTAATGCACAATTTGAGTCTTCGCGAAGCCACACCTTTGTGACTGCGCATAACGTATAAAACGTTTTACTTACCTAGCGAAAATGCATTTGCATTATCTGAAAGAAAAGAGACAAACACCTACTGATAGCAAGACTGAAGCCGTGCACTAGATGTTTGTGAGATAATGGGGTACCTGCTCAACATTCTTATTCTATCCCACCAGATGTCGCTAGTGGTACTCGGTTAAATGCTAAGCAAAATGTATAGAGCCAACCTGTTTTTGCTGAATACTGAGAAAACGATCCACTAAAACCACCAACATGCAGTGTAAAAGTTCATATTTTGGTAGGTAGGGGGCGTTTTGTGAAAAACTTAAAATGTTTATATTTTGATAATCGTTTGAGCTATATGAAATCGTTTGAGCTATATGAAATATGGAAACAAGAAGTTGATAAGCACCAACTCTGACATACAAGCAGAACTCTGATGTCTTTCATTTTTCAAGTTAAAAAAATGAAGACATCCGAGTTCGTGAATGTGCTTTTTCAACACTTATTACAGGCTTTGGCAGGACAAACTGAAGGGCAAGGGAATGAGGGCAGAGGCGGGGCTCTATAGGTTATTTGGGGGGGGGGNNNGGGGCACAGCTAGTCAATACAGTATATATTGGCTGGGTACAGGATAATTCGTCCCCAAATTAATTTAGTTTTGTGGCACAATTTGTGCAAGAGAGTCAATTTTCCTTCATCAGGGACAAATTATTCTCGGAAAAGAATTATCCTAGAACTACTAAAAAAAATCTCTCTTGGTTTCTCTAGGGTGTTCCTGGTGCTCTAGGGTATTCTTGGGTGTTCTTGAGTAGAATGTTCCACAATACCCATTGACTAAAGGGTGTTCTTGGCTATCTCTGGAGTGCCCGGAATCCCTAGAGATACCCTAGAACACACTTCAGTCAAAGGATATTTTGGAACAGTCTACCCACCCAAGAACACCATTGAGCACCCAAGAGATATTTTTAGTAGGGGCGGTAGGGCCACCCAGCACGACCAAAATAACCAGACCCTGGCTTTCCTAGAGAACCCGGGGATCGTCCGACCCGGGGATCATAGATACGCACCCAATAGGTGGTGCCTATATTTCACCACGCTGACGTCAATATGAGAGTGGCCCACCACGGTGCACAACGTGAGTCGGGAGGGACGGTATTAACAACCCAAAACTAAGGGGGAAAACACCATAATTGTACAATTTGATGGTTTACCTTGCTCCAGACGCTTGTGACGGTTTGTTTGGACAAAGATAGTTTGTAATTTATGGTAGAGAAATAGTGATTTTGCGAGGAAAATCGGAGAGATTCGAAACTATCTCCGACTTGGACGACCGCCGAGCTGCAACTGTGATGATCACAGTTGTGTCAGAAAACTCTTGGGCTCACTGGTTGGGATTGAGGCACAGAGAGATCTGCCAACGATCAAGATTCAAAAGTTTGATGGATCATCATTGTATTGGCCGGGGTTTATTGAGCTTTTCCATGAACAAGTCCATTCCAAGGTTGGTCTCACAGATAATCGACGTATGGATCTTCTTATGTCTCACCTCGAAGGTGACGCCAGGCGGTTTTGGAATTGGAAACAGCGGGAAACATTATGCAGAGGCCTTAAAGGAACTCAAACGTCAGTTCGGACATAGACAAAAGGTTGCACGAGCCTATATTGATAGGATCACAACAGGACCAACGTTACGTTACACGTCCGTCAGAGATTGTAATTAACACGTTCACTGATCTTGGATACCATGCATATATCAACGGTTCTGATGTTTTGATGAGAGCAGCTAAGCGTCTACCTCGTGATCGAGTTACTCACTGGAATCGCCGAGTCACTAAGATATCTAAGTCTAGGGAGCCATCTCTACATGACCTCAAGGAATGGCTTGATGAATGCGTCACAGTTTAGTATTATCCGTACAGTGTATCAACGGAGAACAAGTCTGGTCGTAAATCAGAGTCATCATCAAGGGATAAAGTCACGGATAGAGATTCAAAGAAGAATCAAAAGACATTGTTACACACAGCTAAACCGTCCTCTCGTAGGTCAAACGAAGCTTCAAGGCCGGAATCTGGTGGAAAGACGTCTGAGAGCTCCAGCCTTAGAAAACTGGCACTCATTCTCGGTTCGAGTAGCAAAGGAAACTCATTCTAGGGACAAAATAGTTGGCTGGAGACTCATTTTATCTCGAGATGAGATCGATTTTTTTTTCTTTGTGGTCGAGCTCAGAATCCATATCCTCCTGATATCATCAACGGACGTGAAATCAACAATCGTCGTCGCAGGAGACAAGTGCAAGTCGTCGCCGATCATGTTTGTCGCAGATGGAGGAAGGAATACCTCCCATATCTTACGTTACGATCAAGTGGTTGCAGGATAGTCGTCAGGTCGGAGTCGGAGATCTGGTGATACTAATCGAGGAGAACCAACTGAGAGGACATTGGGAGATGGCTAGGATCGAGGAGATCTACCCAGGGGACGATGGAGTTGTGCGAACGGTGAAAGTCAAAACATCACGCGGTTCATACATTCGTCCGGTCTCAAAGGTTGCGCTCTTGACGAGGGTGTCCCGTCAGTTTATTTAAATTTCTTATAAATTTGATATCGAGCATTGCACTAAGCCTTTTATGTGGTCTATTCATACTACCTGTCATGGCCTACAGTTTTTGAGTGCTTGTCGGGACACACTCTGCAGGTAACGCTCCTTTGATGATCTTGTGAGGAAATTTCTTAAAATGTGTCAAATGAGCAGAGTGATGTGCTGGTAACCTCTCCTCTGTCTCTAATTCATTTACTTGCCATCATTCGACCAGTGAATTCGCGGGAATGTGTTGATTCTTGAGGATGTGTTAGTGTCAGTGTTTGGTTGATGCAGTTTGGGAGATTTTCGACCCCTGGCTAACCCTCATTTGGATTAGAAAATGTATACCATCTTGTGATGTCAGTGGGTTTTCGGAAGTTATGTTTCCTCATCCTTTCTTGGTTGTGGTCTGCCAGTTGTCGGTTGTCACTCAAATTGCATCATCCCTTTTATTTAGTGGAAATATGATACTTGGACTTTCGGATTTCGGTCAGGATTCTATCTGGGCCAATATATTTTTATGCAACTTGGAGACCAGTTTATCTCACTTGCCCATTTATCTAAAGCTCAAGTTACACTCTTTATCCACAAATTGGTTGCCTCCATGTTGGTTACTGCAGTTTTGACTTGCATACCTTGGACTTTCATTTACTGGATTTCTATTTATTGGACTTTCACTTCTTCTGAGTACATTTTCATGGATTCGTGTAATATTTTGGACTTATCCGTTCTGTGTCGTGTCAGAGTGATATATATGGATTATGATATTACAGCTCATCAGAGACTTTATGTCGTGCGGGCAAATCATGGTACGTGCGTTGCAGCTTGTGATGCCGATGTTAGGTTTGCGGTACTACAGTAGTTTACTAGTAATGCCTAAGTTACTGAAACTCAAAAGTCACCTTTGTAACTTCCGTTGGAAGTGGTTCTGTGTCTTGAGGTTTGACTCCGTCGGGGGGGGGGGGGGGCTTTGTTTCGGACTGTTTAATCNCATATTGTTCAATATATCGTCTGCTCTGGATTGTAACGGTCACGCCACCTTTTATCGGGCCTTTTGCTATGGTCACGTGTGTCCCGAGATCGAGGCTTTTGAGCCCCGCCTTGGACCATGGAGGACGTCTTCCCGACTTCTCTCTGACCTTTATCGTTTTTATTCCTACACAGTTTGTGACGGGCATTCCACCCTAGACTAGCGCGACGCCGCGCGGAGCTATGCGTTTTCTTTTGTGTTTTCAGGCACCACTGAGCACCATGTGCTGTGGAGCGCAAAAACACAAAAGAAAACGCGTCGCTCCGCGCCGCGTACGCACTAGTCTGTCACCGCCTTTATGCTCGTATCCTCACGCGGCAGGCGATACGACGCGGAAAAATACTGTACGAGCGATCGGGGCGGTGGAAATCGCTCGTCGCATCCTACCGCATCGCAATGTGAACAGCTATAGGCTTAACAATGGAAACAATCGATATCATGTGCAGTGTAAAGAAAGGAACACCCCAGCCTGACCACAAAGGTGCAATCATAGCTCATCAGTGTGACCACAACAATACACCTCAGTCACACCTCACTAAAAGGAAAGAAGGCCTGTCAGTGAAAAAAAATAGGCGGGGTTCTTACACCATGACGACAGCCAATGGGTGAGGTCAAGTATTGAGTAAAAATGAATTGAGTTTACTTTGAGTTTACTTCGAGTTAACCTGAGCTCTTTACCCCAGATACAGGTAAACTCTGAGTAAACTCTGAGTATACTCTGAGTATACCTCAGCTAACTCTGAAGCAACTACAGTGAAACCCCTCTAAGTGGACCATGCGTGGGACCGGGTCAAACTGGTCACATAAATGGGTGGTCCACATAAAGGGGGTTGGCATTTTCGAAATATTGGAGTCCTATGGTGATACTACCACTTTCACCACAGATGGATCCCATGTTTATGTTTAATTACCACTTTGATGTGAGTGAGTCATTCAATGTTGATTAGCTTGACTGAGTTTTTGTCCAGCTTACACCAAAGGTGTTAATTGTTTGTTTATTCCTGGGACCAACAAAAAGCCTATGGTGTGAAATCTAGCTTTTCCATGTGTTTGGTGTAACCATGGACCACGCGAATAGCTGGATTTTGCATCTTCTGGTCCACATAGAGGGGTCACCATGCACTTTGGGACCCTACTTTTGGTGGTTCAGGTCGAGGTAGAGGGGTGGTCCACTTAGCTAAAGGAAAATGTGAAGGATATATTTGGGACCGACAAAAATCGATCCACATAGAGGGGTGGTCCACATAGAGGGATGGTCCACATGAGGGGTTTCACTGTATAAGATAACGCTCAAGTAACCCTTGGGAATTCCCCATGTCCACTCAGATTCCTTGAATCTTTACTCTGGGCCAGCATCATTGCATACTTCATGCATGCCACATGCTGTAGCAGTGTTAATAGCCCACAGCTCACAGTCACACACACGACAAGCAAGATGGACAAGAGGAAGAATGAGAGATTTCGTTGGAGCGAGCAGAAAATGATCGAGGCTTTAAATCACCTTAGAGAAAATCACAACAGGTTCAAGCAGGCCAAAACATACCTGATATTCCCCACATATTCCATCAGTAAGTCGCAAATGTCTATGCACAACTTGGTTCTTTGCTGTATGTTGGCCTCCTTAAGTAATTTTCATGGCTTTCTTGGGCAAGAACATGAACTAAGACAGGCATAAACGATGGCTGACTGTTTCTGTCCTGTCTCCAAAACTTTACCCCAAACTTGACTTCTTTCCGAGTTAACTCTGAGTTAACACCTAGGGATTAAGATTACCCTAATGCATTTGTCCATTCGTTTTTAACAAAGATGGCTGCTCTGCTCAGGTATACTTAACCCTGGGGTATAATTTAAGTAAAATTTTGAGTTTACCCAGCGTTTACTCTTGGTAAACTCAAGGTAAACTATACCCTCGTTGAGAAGTCAAGTTTCGGGTATATTGGGGGTTATCTTTACCCTAGGGTAAAAATCTGAGGGTTATCTTTACTTTACTCAAAACTTGACCTCACCCAATGAAACAGTGAACGGAGCTACGTTCGGCGCAATGTCTTGCAACGTCCTGTTCCAGTATCGCCGTCTGGTGGTACTGCCCTGCTCGGCCAATGAAATCCGTCGTAAGAACTGAACTTAGTGCTACGTACGTACGTACGTTGAATTTAGCAAGTTACCTATATGTACGTAGACTGCTTACGTAACCCACTTGCATTGGGTCGGGGCGCTCACAGAGAACGCAACGTGTTTTGCAGTTATGTTGTAGGTCTGTCAGCACAAAAACATGGATTTCTCCAATTTTATATTTACAAAACAGACTGGAAAGTATATCGAGGCCTTTCCAAAACTTTAGGCTCCTGAAAAGGAGACGTCAAAATCCCCGACGTTGTTGGGTGTCGCAGAAACTGAATTGTATTTGTGTCAAATCCATTTATAAGTCCTTATAAGTATATGTCGTGACGCATTCTTGTCACACCTCGACGGGTGACATAAATGACGAGCGACAAGGCCGGCTCTTACTGTAATCAGATCATTTTGGTTCCCGAAGCCACCGCTAGGGCTAGAAGGCTTCGGCTCTGGCTGCCAGTTTGTTGCTGACGTCATTGTAACGGTCCATTCTCTGGTAAAATTTCATTCTCCTCCGGTCTACAAAACGGCGATCATTTTCACCTTTTTTTTACAGATCTGCAACACATACAAACATTCTCAGCAAGAAACGTCCTCGGTGTTGCCATTCCGCGCGATTCGGCGTGTTCGATTACATTTAGCACCCACGTGGTTATTCTAAAAATAACCCGTGCTGTCAACATAATGATCTATAAATAGATCCGCGACAAATTTTTGTCGCAAAGATGGCAACCAGAGCCGAAGCCTTCTAGCCCTAGCGGTGGCTTCGGGAACCAATATTTAACCAGATCTGTATTCTCCTGCTATTTACACGTATATACATCGGGACTGAAATACAAAGTACACATGTTTTAAAGCGCGACTATATGCGTTAGGTGACTCTTTCTCCCTCCACACCATTCGGAACTTCCGAAGGCAACTGCTCGGCAATTTCCGTACAGTCGCATTTCCCATCGGACACAATTCCAAGGCAGCCATCTTGAACGCGCAACGATTGCCGTTCGTTTCTGCAGGTAATAATGCGGTTAAACATCTTAACAGGGCAAAATTCGTGGAAATAGTCCCACCGGCGGTCACGTGGGTTTGTTGATAAACAATGTGGCTGCCTTGGACTTGTGTCCGAGGTGAAATGCGCCGCCCAGTGACAGATAAGCAGTTCGCCTCAGGTCGTTCCGAATGCCTCCACACCTCGATAAGACTGGTCCCCTGTCCAGCCGTATATAGCCAGTGATAACTCCGAGGCTGGACTGATACTATATCATGGCAGCCATAGCTTCACCACTTGACAAGTTCAACGTGGTGTTATAGCGTGAATAACCCTTCATCAGGTAAGGTACACATGCTTCAACTCATTCGTTTGTGTGAGCAAGGCTCCCTGTCGTCGATCCGAATCACGAATGACGTTGACCTTAATTTGCTCGATACGTCATACATGATACGGATCGACGATACGGTGTCTTTCTGAAAGAAGGTAAATGTATCGGGATACATATACGTTTCGGGTTGAGGAAGTAGCTGGTTCTAAAGCTCTCTATTGTCAACAAAAGGTCTCCCTTAACGCGGGTATGTTTAGCGCAGGTTAGGGAAGGAAGACAGTGCCCTTCAGTGCTCCTTTAATGATAATAGGTGCTATGTTGACTTGAGGGTTGAGGTTTTATGAATGTACGCCAGCACTTGACCATCTCTTCAAAATGACGCTGATAGTCAAGTATCCCTGCTGGTATGTTCCATAAATATGGCGATAACAGGAATCTAAGTCCCCTGGAATGTTGTGTAGTTCAATGGTTCGAGAAGGGATTAAACTGTGCTATAGAAACCAACCGTTCGATTAGCATTTTACAACTGCAAACTTCGTGTAGTTTCTCGGACTGGTATTCCTAGGACGGGACGGGGCATTCCTTTCACACCTTTCCCCCTACCAGTCCAATTGAGGTCCACGGGGCATTCCTTTCACACCATTTCCCCTACCAGTCCAATTGAGGTCCACGCAGGTAGAGACAGGCTGGGTGTGGTGTGTTGTGGAACCTGTAGGTTTAATCTTGTGAGTCAGACGGCCGAAGCTGAAATTGCGACGACAAATGAGGTTGCATTTGCGGACCATCAGTTGATTGCTGTGTGGATTTTCTATGAATTTCATGATGTGAACTTCCTCTGATAGGTTGACTGTTACACAGGTTAGCAAATCAACCAGGCATGCAGATGTTGTAAAATAATTGATACACAGGTTGCAAAATTATAGGTACACAGGTAGCAAAATCACTGATGGACAAATTGCAGAATCGCGTGAACGTTAAAAACAAACGATTTGACGCATCACGCAGCGCAAAACGCACAAGTGGCCCGAGACCTTTAAAGAGACTTGTGTCGAATAGCAAGAAGTTTTATCATGTTCGCTGCGGATCCGAAGCGAATTTTCAAAAGACCAGCCTAAAAAGAAAACCTGCTGATTTTCTGTAGCTCATCATCATGGCACCTTTACCCATCTTAGGCGCAGTGATTTTCGAGCTGCATTTCGATAGTGAAAAAATAAGCCCGGAGATGTATTCCAGGGGGTCCGCCATTCAATGCGGTATGTGCTGTTTGATTCAGACCAAGTGTGACGGTTTTTTCGTTTCTTTTGAAAGCTCAGATGATGTCTGTCTATTTCAAAAAGTAATAAAACCCTGTATTCCACGAGAAAGAATGCGAACTCAACATTGGTTGAGAAAGGTGGTGTCGCTACTTTTTTTTATCTTAAGGATGGGTGCGCTTTATCATTTCACTTGGAATGGCCTCGTCAGGACTCGATTCACGGAACCTTGGCTTCTTCCTGTCGTATAATGTTGAAAATTATGGAAAATGTTTTTTTTTTGTTTTAACACAGCAAGTCAAGTTAGTGTCTGTTGTTCGAAGTATCTTAGATGGCGCCAACAATGACGTCATAACAGTAACGATGCTGCCATCTGTGAAGTGCCGGATTCTTAGCCTGCCGCACACGAGGACACAGCAGGCGATCATTGCTTTGCGACGTGTGGCTACAACAGAAGCCGATTTTTATAGCCAGCTTACATGGTAATGGGAGGCCTATTCGATTTTCCCATCAGAGCCGAAGCCAACGCTTATAGGCGCTGGTAAATAAATGAAAGAGGTCATCTCAACCTACTCGACTAGGTCTTTTACTTGCCTTGCAAAGGTAAGGTAAAGTCCGACACATCCTTCGCGCGACCCAAAGGAATGCGGAAGTAGGCTTACCACAAACCACAGGCTGACCACAAATCTTATTCAACACACGACTCTTGAATAACCGATTGGACAGCTTGATCAAATTATACTCTGCTCCACTTTTACACAGAAAAACTAAAATTACAGGCAGCATGAGTCCTTTAGTAGTGTGTAAAAGCTGTAGAATGGCCGTAGAATGTATGAATTGCGAATAGACCGTAATAGTGCCCAGTCATGTGCAGGCGATCGTCGTTGGTAACGCGAGGGTAGATCGCGTATAATTATGTAGCCGCAAACTCTCGTCAGATTTCGTATTTCCGCATTCCATTGGGTCGCGCGAAGGCTGCGCCGGACTATAAAGGCGGTGACAGACTAGCGCGTAAGCAGCGCGTCGGGAAGCGTTCAACCAATCAGTGAGGCGGTAACATGGACCGAAACAGCTACCGAATGATCTGATTGGTGGAACGCCTGCAGGACGCGCTGCGTACGCGCCAGTCTGTCACCGGCTTAAGCCTAAGAATCCATTCACGCGATTTTCGAACCAAACAACGCTTTCGAGCGTCTGGCGCTCGAAAATCGCGTAAATGGACCGCCAGCCTAAGGCACGATGGTTGACTGTCCCATGCGACGGACGAGCCAGGGATGATTAATCCAATATAAGACAGGCTGGATTCGAACCAGGTGTAATGAATGATAATGCCTCCCGTATGAGTGTCCGCTTTACTATTTTTCGGACACTTAAAAACAGACAGACTTGAGTGTTTATGAGTGCCCCCCCCCCCCGCCGTTGTCACGTTGCGGCTTATCCGCCAAAGTTTTGTTTGGTTGTGGTGGTTGTTTGGGGGGGGGGGGCACTGGCAAACGGAGCAGTGAGAAATATTACACCCGACCTGTCGATCCCAAAAGGAGGAGATGACGTTGGTCAGGCATGTGCTCGTGTGCGGTAGGTTTTGCTCAACCAACCTTCTAAACCAATCTTTTTCAACCAACCTTTCGATTCCTTTAAAATATTTGCGGGATTTGAATGGAATACATGTACCCTATCAGCCGGGCTTCTTCAAAGAGAGAAGTATTGTTGAAATCGAAGGTGATTTTTCTAAAGTATTGTCCAAATGGCATTATCACAAAAAATCAAAAGCATTCCTTGGCTTTGCTTCGAAACCCATGCTAGGAATGAACCCATTAAACGTCTACGTGTACACAAGGAAAGATGCTGGTTATGAATTAGTTTATAATTATCAAGTTTTAGATCTTGCATACATCGCTGGTGATTATGGAAATGGCGTTGTGGGAATCTGCTACTTTTGGACCACGACTCGATGGAAAGATATACTTTGTATTGTCTTTGACCTGACGGGACACAATCGTCGCAAACTTATTTTACCCTACGATAAATGAAGAAGAACCCGACGCCCAAACGGGTCTGTTTTCAGAAGATTGAAGATGATCGTTTACAACGATGTAGCATTATTAGGAATTACAAACCTTCGTACTCAAGGACACCGCGAGAGTTCAGCGAGATTGAGGACTGAATCTCGGTACATTGTCTACAGAATAAGAGACATTCTGACACTAGAACGAGTCAGGGTTCTACCCGGTGTAAAATATAGCTTTCTTGAAGAAGACAACTGGACTAACGCACGCGCTCGACTTCCGATGGACAGTCATTATTTTGATGAGAATGGCAATATATTCACGTTTAATTTTGAACCATCGGGTGTTTTCAGCATTGTTGTATTTGAAAAGGAGAACATGTATGAGAATTTTACAAATGTCTTACGTACAAAACAGGGATTCACACGAAGTAAAACGGCATATTTCATTGGGAACCAGTTTGTTGCTTTCGAGGCCCTTAGCTTGTGCCTCGATTGTAAGGTGTCACCCGGCGATCATAGACTTGGCATTCTACTAAATGTTTATATCCTTGACATCAGGAAGCGTTGCCCAGCCATTTACAGGCTGCAGGACGTGAGGAAGAGACCAGATTCACGCTTACGTTTCGTTCTCAGAGTTTCTTCTTCTGCAAATGACTGTTGCCAAATTTTCAGCGATGGACAACGTCGTGTAATCGCCTGGCCGATATCAGCCCCAACATAGTCACAAAGAGGGGGGTGGTTGCAAAGATTTATTTTTGAGCATGTTGCCTGCTTGTCGGAAACAGAGCTGTAAGTTCGAAATAAGCATTTGTAAAGAACTCGGGAAATTACTTAAGTTGAAATTTCGACCACAGCTCCCAATCAACAGCGATGAGTTAGTATTAACTAACATCATTTTCATACTTGCATAATCGAGAATCCATGAATGAATTTTTATTTATAATGTTTTTTTAAATGTTGGAGAGCGATACAGCAAAATATCTTCGTCTCATCCGGAAATAAACATGGAAACATTTTTGTTCGGCCTCCAGTTCCAGTACAAAGTTAATGGAGAGGGCAAGATCTTAAACGCGAACGACAAGCGTGAACGGGAATGACTTCATTGCCGTTCCCGTAAAAAAATTGCGTATATTTGCAATCTCGTACCCAGACCTACCTCATCCGAGGATATCTCTGGAATAAGCTACGACTTGACCAGAATTTCTGGTTAACGACTGGCAACCTGCCAAAATATTTGTTGCACGCAATATTTCGTTTTTTGATAACTGAAAAATATCATATACATGTATGCCTAAAAAGCCATATAATACCCTAAAACACGAAGTTGTTTGAGTTTTAGAGCAATTTCAACGAATAGTTAGTTGGGAACTATCTGACATCATGCCGCGGGTGCCAGCCTCGGTGTGATTCGCCTCAAAATTAGTACATATCAATGCACTGATGTAACCAAACCCCTGACAACACGCATGCGCAGTATTCCCAAAGCAGTACCGATCGCAGCCCTTTCCAGTGGTGTTGTAGGTACGTAAACCCACTGGGGACGAGTTTGGTATACTTGGTTGAGAAGTGAATTAACCAGGTTAGAGGTCAATCGGTATCAACAGTTCCGCATGACGTACATTTACACACAGCGAAGCACGCGTACGAGGCCGTTTTCAAAGTCTTTGTGCACAATAATCTTTGCCATCTAACACCTGTGCGGTCAGGATACAACCGAAACACTGTTTATAATCATTCTTCTGTTGTCAGATATCCGCAAGAATCAGGGGCCGTATGCGCAGAACATCTTAAGTGTAAAATTTCCTTTATCTTTTGTTTGGAACAATAGTTTAAGGGAAATTTTATACTTAAGATGTTTTGTGCATACTGCCCCAGATCTGCACAATGATTTTAAAGATAATGTATCAGGGGTATTTTCGCGGGCCACGAAAATCATCGTTTATTTACATTTTGTTTGTTTATGTCCAGTTTTTCTTTGTCTTATGAGTAATTTGTTGGTGGCATGCCCCTCTGGAAATTCTTTTGACACCGAAAGTATTCAATTTGGTGAGTTGGCATGTCCCTAAAGTCCAAAATAACATAATGTAATCATCGATGTTTACGAACATGGAATGTAAACAATGAAGTCATGATACATTACCTTCAAAGGTTTTGAGGTGGCGAGCAAAGGCAGTTGTGCTCTCAACCTTAAGACTCTGTCACCATAAGACAAAACCCTTCCCCTCTGCCCAACCAACAGCAGGCCGTCAGATGACCGGAGATTGCGTGCTGGACGGTAAACATGTGGAAGTTATAGGTGATATGCAGACGCAGTACCTTGGATACATTTATGACAGAGCAGAAATATCTTGTATTCGATACGCTCAGAAATTCTTAACCAATGGAGCTCATCCAAGACAGGAGTAATATGGTCGGAGTTAGCAGTCCTACTGATGACCCTGGCTGCTGCGTTCTGAACCCGCTGTAATCTATCATGAGCTGTCCTTTTACTTTGTTGCGATTATGCATGTACACCATTCTTGAAACAGCCCCCCCCCCCCCGCCCCCAGGTCGTTGCTACCTGATGACCAAATTTCAAACAAGGAAAATAAAAGAATCCGATTTATCTGTATTTACTTTATTTATTATAGTAATACGAATGAACATTTAACGCAAATATATACATACATTTAACAAAGATAAATAGTCCTGCTGGACTTATTTGTCACTTTTGGTACAATGTAATAATACGAAGGTGGCGAGATTAATTTAATCGAATTACGCGAAATCGCTACGAGTATGAATATAATCGATACATGTACTAGTCGCGATTTCGCGTAATTTGCAACAACTCCTCCGAAACCGCACTGCGGAACGACGAGTCGGGCGTGCCGACGTGAGTTCGTCGATGCCGCGATCACGAAAAGGCATGTCTCGGGGCGTTTTAACCGTTCGACCACCCCAAAATGACGACCGATTCTTACGTCGCCGTCGAACACGCCACCGCGCCGTTGCCTTCGAGCCTCACGGTATATTAACGCAGCAGTCGGAATCGGTCGTCATTTTGGGGTGGAAAAAGGCAAAAAATACCTTCCAAAATAACGAAGTTAGGTAGTCTAATGTTAGAAACATATTGTATAATGAAGTTTAGGTTGTCATGCTCAATATACAAAAAATGTACCTCGATTCCAGCGACTTTTATCATCGCCAAAGTTCGCGAGGGCTTATGAAAAAGTTGCTGTCATGATGGAGTTTCTTCAAGTGCAGTCAATTAAATTTCAGTCAAAATAAAGTGGGTTTCATCCTCATATGCTCAAGCGTTCAACATTATGTATTTCATTTTCTAACACCTCCAATACATATCAAAACGAAGTGGGTTTCTCCCTTAAAGGGAGACTCCACTCATTGTAAGCTTTTGAATTTTTATCAATCCATAGAGACTAATGCCATGAATTGTTATGTCACTAGTGTCAATAGGCTGATGACCTTTGTAGTGAATGAGCTAATACTGTGACTGCCTAGGCCTATTGGTTTTTCCTTCATAAATATCCATTGAGCACACATGACATGTGTGCTGTGCTATGGTCCCCTTGGGATTCAATTAAAGTACTTAAAATGATGAGTTTGCTGATTTTTAAAAAATCTGACATGTTGCAGATATCAGTGAATTTGAATGTACCGGTATTAATGATATTTCAAAAATTCAAAATTTTACACAATGAGTGGAGTATCCCTTTAATGCTCCTAAAAATAACACTTTTATTCCCTCTTGCCTCTGGTACATACCAAAATAAAGTGAGTTGAGTTTTATCCTCACATGCTGAAGAGTTTCACATTTTACATATTTTATTTTATTTTCTAACGCATACTGCAACCGGTAGGCCTACATAACATAATAGAGTCTGTTTCATCCCCAGATCCTTCGGAATTTCACATTTTACATTATTTTATTTTATAACACTGTCTATGGATGACATACATGAAAAACAAATGAAATAGTCAAGGAACAATGTGCTCACCTGGGAGTAAGTGTACCAGATGACAAATGACATAATAAAATTATGTGAAGTTGAAAAGTTCCAGGGTCTGCTAACAATGGTGGCAGGTTTCTTAACGGCTTGACCAAGATTTTTACAATCTTGGTGTGAGGATACCTTCTGACAACAACAGGGAGTTTTCGCAAAGACCTCGAAACGCCATCGTGAAGCCAAACCCATTGTTCGATGCCAAGAGGAGAGCACCGAACAAAAGGATAGACGTTCGCGTTGGCGTTTTGAGGAGTTTGCGAAAACTCCCTATTAACACCTTCCAACCCAAATACTCTGGAAATGTACTTTATATACATTATCATATTGTGTGTCGATTTTTGTGCTCGCCTTCTGTTTGCAACCCGAAATAGGAGCAGTCAGCCGCGCATATTGCTAACAGATGGCAGCACAGTCTTAGCGGACCAAATGTACAGGAAATCTATTATGATCGTTGCTTGATTGATAATGACTGGGTCCGCTAGATGCATTGAATTGGGCCCTAGTGACACCTAGTGGTCAACTCGCTGACAGCTCCTATTAGAGTTGTCCCCTGAACGGGACAGTTCAATGTTCCTACTGTGCCAGGGTATAGATTACAGGTCTATTGCACAAATAAACATAACCACAAGGTATGACATAACCCTCATTACCACATCTCACTTACAGACGTTAGTTCCGCCTAGAATCACTAGGCCTATTGTATGAATTCACTCGCCTTGTCAGGCCAACCGAACTGGTAGTTTAGGCTTGGGTGTTGGTTGGATGACCAAAGCCAGCACTGTGCTTGAACATTCCGGAACATTCCAGCTATTGTTGGAACAGTGCGGTGCAGAGAGTACAATGCCTGGAACTGTGACTGCACATTTCATTCATGACGGCTCGAGCCGACACGATCACGTTGAAATTCTTGCAGACGAAGTTGCCTAACAAGAATTTGGTTACGATGCAGCAGGGATCGGGGCTCACCTGATCTCAACAAACATCATGTATTCAACTCATCTGGGCTAATTACCAGTGACGATCCAATAAAACACAGTTGTTTCTCATTAAATCACCGTAAATGTCTCTGCCAGTCCGATGAACATAGAACCTCTATCTGAAACAATCCGCTATAAATGTCCTGGAAATTAGTGAAGCTTCGCAGATGTGAAACACAAAGTGCAATATACGAAATTCAACTTCACTTCCATGACGTAATGTATTTCTGGGAATGGTTGGTACCACAAATGTCCCTGCCGCCACTCGTGTTTTAGCATATCGTGTAAGACCGAGAGAGTTATGTTGCATCTTGAATTTTTAATTTTCCACTTCGTATCTATGAAATGGAAACGAAAGATAAATTTCAAAGTTTAATATATACCGTAACTCTATCGGTCTAACGAACGTCTTACGCTAAAAGACGCTCTTGCAGCAGGCGATATTTGTGGTACCAACCATCTCCTGAAATACATTACGTCATGGAAATGAAGTCATATTTCGTACTTCGTACTTCGTTTTCCGTATGATTTGCGAAACCTCACTATTAACGTCTTCAGTCACCACGATCGAATGTTCATCAAAGTAATGGCATATGCCACGGAAAGGAGAGCTGGGTTTTCCATTTTTACAGCTTTTGGCAACACTGGTCAGGCAAAAGTTACGGCGTATAGGTTTGCATGCATATCAGGCATGTCAGGGTAATGGGCCTACAATTGTAAAGTGACAGTCCGTTGTCAGCAATACTGGAATGGACACTGGTGTTAATTCGAGCCATATGTCATCATATTACCAATGTGGTATTAACCTGCACAATACCCTATTATATCTATATTATGGTGCAGTAGGAACGCTGGAACTGTCCCGTTCAGGGGACAACTCTATTGAGCACAGTTCAACTGGCATCCTGTAGGGGCGCTTTGTGAAAACTTTCTTTTTGCAATCTCCTGAACATTGGTAGGTGGAGTCACAAATTTGTTACCATTAGGTTCACGTGATGGTACTACATTACACACATGATTTGACGTACAATTTTGGACCACACCTGACGTCTGGTGGCGGTCATTATAGCTGGAAGTTCTGGCGACCGCTATAGGAGCTAAGTGGTTAAAAGGACAGTTAAACTATTTCTTTCAACTTTGTTTCGGATACCGCTGAGAAAATGGCATCATTTTCAACTGAATTACCCCTGGAACACGTACGTCATTATGTCAATTGGTAGTTATATAGTAGTTATGCAGTTGTTGGTAGTTATGTAGTTATTGGTAGTTATGTAGTTATGGTAGTTATGTCCATTGTTTTATAAATTGTCTTAAATTAATGTCACCCCCAATCTTTTATGTACATGTACAATGCTTAGAAAATGTTTTAATCATTAATGTAGCACTTAAATTATTATTATTATTATAATTAACTACCAGGCAAGTTTTCCTCCTGCGGATTCACAAGAACTAACGGAGTTGGCAGAATTCATTTAGCTTCTGCTCAGCAGTCACCAAAGGAAAGAGATAAGAAGTTTCATTTGGACTTTCCATTGGAATTTGAAAAGAACATTTAACAACAACAACGACAAAGCGCCGTCGTTATCATCGCTCATCATCATCACCTGTGACCTCTATGCGAAGATCACAAAAAGAGGAACTTTATTTTTCAGTATCTACACAAAAGAATGTGAAACCTGAAAATGTTGTGCGTATTAGCCAAACGGTTACAATGTATATGCGTTGGGGCCAACGGTTTGAAGTTTCTCGACTCACTGAGTTTTCTCTCTATGCCACTTTCTCAACTGCCGAACCCTTTTGGTATACAACAGCCGAAAGAAAGGTATTTTCCTCACTTTTTGAACACAAAGGAGAATGTCACCTACGGGCTATCTATTTAGTACGTACGCATCAATTGCGCTCTTCTTTCAATTGGCCATGTTCCCACTAATTACGAATGGAGATATCACATTTTACCATTCACGAAAAGCACTGGCTCTCTGACTTGGCACTCATCTAAGAACTAAACCGATAATTTTCTAGTAGCTTCTTACTAGGGACGAGAGGCATTTCCCTACTACTCGTACGGTTCTAGGACATTCCCCCCGGACAACTGCCCCCGGCCATTGCCCCCTGAGTACAACTGCCCCCCCCCCGGACAATTGGCCCCGTAGGACAACTGGCCCCAGACAATTCCCCCAGGACAA
>NMRB01000403.1:70290-85809 GCA_002633025.1 Notospermus geniculatus
GAAATTCAAAAAATAACGGTTGATCAGAAAGTAGGTCAGGGTTCCTCATAGTTCTGTGGAATTCAAACGATTGGCACAGGAGAATTATACACCTTTTGAAAATGTAGACTCTAGGGAAATGTGGCTTTAACGGTAAACATTAATGCTGAAATGAATGAATGTTTACCATTATGAGTAATTGTTGGTGTGTTATTATTACATGATTTGTGTTCACTGTGGAGTTTTTTCTGTGGTTGAGTAGTATATCCGTGTGAGCATTGTGAAGTGAAAGATTTAACGTTTGTTTGAAGTTGGATATCTTTATTTCTCCCAAGTGGGTACTTGCGATTGGACACGAACACAATGAATACCGCTCTACCACCTGTAGTAGTGCATAGTAAATTGAACCGTGTGTTACACCAAGCATTTCATCCTGAAGGAAATGTGAAAACAGAATACGTTTTTGTGGTTGGAAAAGATGTATATGACTCTGAGATTGCCACCAAAAATGAAAATCGATTGATTTCACCGGGACACTGTTATGTTAACGGGTGTCTCTATGTCTTGTGTTGTAGTTTGTGTCCTTCTGAAATATATGGTCCGTTCACTATGATGCAAATTTTTAGAATGCCAAGAATTCCTACAATGTCCGCCTTTGAATGCATGAAATATTTGGACGAGAAGTTTCAGTGCCTCTCTGATTTGTCAGAAAATTATGTTACGTGTTGGCAGTTACACCACAATGGTGACAAATCCAAGTGTGATAAAATTGCAAAACGGTCGATTCGATGTTCATTGCAGTTTGTTTCTGAGACCTATGATCTCGAATTGAAGTTATGTAGAGGTGTTATTGTGATCCCATGCGTGTTGACACGTAATCGGGAGTACGATGATGAACGAATAAAAGTGATTCGAAGGGATGGCTATTATATAACCATGCTTGAAGTTGTTGAGAATTGTGTGTTTATTATTCAGAGTTGCCGCAAAGCTTTCTTTGAAGGAGAAACGTCTTGGTACTTTGTTTACAAAGAAAATTTGTCATCTCTTGTGTAAATCATGTTTCAATAGACAGATTAGGAAATAATATAGCAGCAGAATGAATGATAGTCGGTAACCTTCAGACTATAAGCGCGGGAAATTCGTGTTTGTTTCTTTTTTATAGACCTTGTTGTTTTCATCCAGACAATGATGATTAATGTGTTGTTCTCTGTTTGTCAGCAATCTTTCTACTGAGCTCGGGAAATTTTTGATTTTTAAGTTGTTATGTTGGGATGATTGGGGTAATTATTTCCTTTGACGAATATCATTTTATTTAGAAGCTTTTTCAAAAATGGCAAATGTGTCTGTAAAAATATAGAGCTTACGTTTTCATTCAAATAAATGAGTCACGAGTTTGATGGGCATTACTGTCTCGACAGCATTGATGGGTGTTTCAAAAATTGTATAAATAGAAGAGAGGCAGCCTTCGTTCACCACACAACATTTTCGACTTTCGACCAACACACAAGATTTTCGGCTATTCGCTATTTGACTTTTCGATTTCTGCAAACAGTATCACACTTGGCAGTAGTTTGGAGTCTGCTTTGGAAAAGAAGAAAGGTAAGTTTTCTCTTTGTATCTCTTGAATATTTTGGTTCATTGTTTTGGATGTTGAGTATGAGTCACTTTTCAACTGAAAGGTGTGATCAGAGAATAGAATTTATCGCCTTTTATTCTTGCATCCATCTTTTGTTTGGACTGAGAACTAAATGCAAGTAACTAGATTACTCGATATGCATTGTACTTTGCACCTCCCTCCTGGTTTTCAGATTTTAAAAACCCATTTATTAGCAATCCCTGGCATCACCAAGTCGTCATACAATATTAACAGCAATAACAAAATCAGTAAGTAAGTATCTGCTGATTCATTTTCACTAGCATTGCTATCTAAATACTGCATTGCAATTTGTACAGCTCTGTTTGTACGGGTATCTCTGTATCCATATGTCCGTGACTAGATTATTTGACATGCATTGTACTCAACATCTCCCTCCCGGTTTTCAGACTAGATAATCCCATGTATTCGTGACACTCTACGTCAGAAAATTATAACATTAACAACAACAAAATAATTAAGTGAGTACCTGTACTCCCCTCCCTGATCCAGTTCCACTAGAATTGGTATTTAAATTGCATCTCGGTAAATTGTACAGCACTATTCTGTTGTCCACTGTAGGAGCTAAAGGTTTAAAGGACCAGTTGAACTTATATTTCATTCAATTGTGTTTCAGATACCTTACTTGACAACATGGCCACTTTTTCAACAGAATTGATGATAGAGCATCTTCGAAATTACGTGAACACCAGATTGGGAGGCAACCAATCGAGTTTTCCCCCATCGCATTCAGAAGAATTTACGGAGTTCATCAATTCATTGGATGGACGTCTGCTGGAAAATCAATTCGCGCCATCTGAGGAAAGCGGTAAAAAGTTTCATTTCATTTTTCCACTAGACTTTCCATTACAATTTGAGACAGATGTAACAACAACAACGTCAACAACACCAGCAACAAAGGATGAAGTGCCCTCGTCGTCATTATCATCACCGTCATCAGCTGATGTCTCGAAATCGAGACCCCCCCGTAAACAACAACTGAATCCTAGGACTGATTTTGATGATATTTCATCATCCACATCTTTAAAAAGGAAGATTGAAGATGAAGCAACACCTGTCCTTTGGAAAATGCTGAAGACCACCGCAGCAGTTTCGCCTGTTGTGGTGGTCATTTCAGATGACAGTGATGATGGTAATGGTAATGACGATGATTTAAGTACCTGTAGGCCTAAAATTAAAACAAGTGAACAATCTCCTCAACCTTCATCATCAACATCATCATCACCGTTTTGCTCAGCACCCGTCTTCCTCTCTTCTGATGTAACAACGACATCAAAGAATTATGACGAATCGTTTAAATTCAAGAAGCCCTCTAAACCCAAAGTCCCGAAGGGTAAAGGCAAACAAAAAGTGAATTGTGCCAAAAACATTGTTAAAACGTCTCGCCGTAAAACTTCGGGTAGAAAAAATGAAGCGGAATCCCAACATGTCACCAATACAGATACTGGTATTGGTATCGGTATGACAGAATCTGAGTTCAAGCAAACACCAAAATCAAACACAGTCATAGAAGTTGAAGTCAAACAAAAATTGAATTGCACCGAAACACGTTTAAAAACCCATGTCCAGAAACATCGGGTAGAAAAAAATGAAGCTGAATCTCGATCTGTCGCCAATGCAGATACCGGTATCGGTATGACAGAAGTTGAGTTCAAACAAACATCGAAATCAAACACAATCAGAGAGGTTGAAGTCAAACAGAAATTGAATTGCACCGAAAACACGGTTAAAAAGCCATGTCCAGAAACATCGGGTAGAAAAAATGAAGCTGAATCTCGATCTGTCGCCAATGCAGATACCGGTATCCGTATCACAGGAGCTGACTTCAAGCAAACACCAAAATCAAACACAATCAGAGAGGTTGAAATCAAACAGAAATTGAATTGCACCGAAAACACGGTTAGTAAAAAGCCATGTCCAGAAACATCGGGTAGAAAAAATGAAGCTGAAGAGGTTGGAAGAAGAAGAGGAAGCGCCCTGTTTAGAAGGTGATTTGGAAGTGTTTTCTGAGAGTGAGGACCTGCTGCGACCTTAGTCACCCACNAACTCTGGGTCAAGCCGTTCCTGAGTTATAGCACTTGGTCGATTTTCAGGCTACGCCACCTGGCGGCCATATTGGATGTCCGATCGAACCAAAACTCGGTAGTTTTGAAGGTACTCCTCTAATACATGTTTATGCAAGATATGAAGATGCTCGGTGAAATAATGAAGACCTGCTGGCAGGTTCGTCACTTTTGTCGAACTTTGACCTCTGTGACCTTGAAAAGTACGTCAAATCAAAAACCCGTTATATATGTTATGTATCCTAATTAGATACACCTATGATAAAAATTTGGAGACGATCCAGTCATTAGTTCAGGAGTTATTGCACTTTTTGTGTTTTTGGTTTTGGCCACCTCGAGGCCAAGCCAAGAATCGAATCGGACCGAAACTTGGTGTCATAGGTCATCTGACCTAGGGGTATATATGTACCAAGTTTCAGATCTATAGCTCCAGCGGTTAAGAAACGTGCCCTGCTAACGGACAACGACGGACGACAGACGACGACGGCCGACGACGGACGCCACATGACGATAAAAGCTCACGAGTGAGCTAAAAAGAAGGACCACGTTTACATAGGTCGCAATTTGCGAAACTATGTAGGTGATAGCAAACCAGAAGACAACAAGTGGGGCAATCCCTACCCGCTCACCAAGTATTCAAGGGAAGCGAGTTTACTGAAATATGAAGCATACGCCAGAGCTAATCTAATGGAACAACTGCATGAACTGAGTGGTTGTACTTTGGCATGTTGGTGTCATCCCCTACCCTGCCATGGACACATTCTCATCAAACTGTTTAAAGAAAAATTCTGCCAGCCAACAGTTCATATTCATCATGGACAGCAGTAAAAGCAGACGTGTTCCTGCCGATCTTCTATATCCTCCTCCTAACAACGATGATGATGATGATGATGATGTGGTGGTCAATATCCCAGCACCCATACGAGCTACATAAAATTCTGCCAGCCAACAGTTTATATTCATCATGGACAGCAGTAAAAGCAGACGTGTTCCTGCCGATCTTCTATATCTTCCTCCTAACAACAATGATGATGATGATGATGATGATGATGTGGTGGTCAATATCCCAGCACCCATACGAGCTACACTAGACCATGTGTTGTGTCAGGCCATGGATCCCAGAGAACCCTACGTGAGGATTGATCAAGTTTACGTCTATGGACAAGAGCCCTACGACAGCTTGGATAAGACAGAAGAAAGTGAAGGTTGGTCACTCTCACACACCAACTGGTACCTCGATGGCACACTGTATGTTCTCAACCGTACTATACCATCCATCGAAAAGCATGGTCCCTACACCATGCTAGAAATCTTCAATTTGCCAAGGATGCCATCTCTGTCTATCTACCACATCATGGATATCATCGACAATGGATACACACACCTGGATGAATTAGATCCAACCAAGTACTGGAAGCTTCAAGATAGCGATGGTTTCCCAAAGCCAGTTTTTGATCTACCACACAGCATCGTGAAATCATGTCAGTTCGTTAAAGACAACTACGGACCAGAACTAGAAGAATGCGAGGGTATCATCGTTTTACCAGGCAACATTCACCATTTGGGATGGAGACATGATCGAGTGCGTCTAGTTCGACGAAACAACTTCAACATCAGCATGATAGAAGGAGAACCCGGTGCCTGGTTCCTGCTACATACCTGTCGAACACGCTTTTTCGAAGCACCTGATGAGACAACATGGTACTTGCTGCACAAAGACCATCTTTCCAAGCTCTAAAGAACAAGACACAGTCATAAAGGTCCTTGTCAGGACCAAAAAGCCATTCTAAGGGCTCCAAATCACAAACAAGAGACCACTGACACAGGCTATGTGCTTGCTAATTAAACATTTGAATTTCCCGCCCACATACAATGCCCTCTCGTGTCATTTTCATACTACTTAAAACGCCCTCTATTGACCATTATGAATATTACATACCTTACCTACTACTTTCCTTTAGGTACGCGAACATTTCAACCAATCACAGCCCTTTATTTCAACTTTCCTTTAGGTACGCAACTATTTCAACCAATCACAGCCCTTTATTTCAACTTTATTTTAGGTACGCAATCAAATCAACCAATCACAATGACCTATTAGTACACCTGCACTGACCTTGACCCAGTTCTATTTTTAGATATAACCCCCATATGGAACCCCCGTAAACCAGGAATGAAAACCACATCCTTTACTACTAACGAGAGCATAACGTGTTCGTTACGCCAACGATAGCTTCGGGAACATGGGCCCTGGTCAGTCCCTTCGAATGTAACAGGAACTACCGTTCGACTATGTGTACCTAAGGATGTTGATGAACTACAAACTGAAAGTGGAGGACTTTTCTTTCCGAATACGTGCATCGGAAATCGGCCCACCATCTGTCCAACAGGGCCACTTTATGACCGTACAAAGAAACTTTGCCCTAGGCCTAGAGGGATTCTCACGGGCGAAGATGAGCTGCGAAAATATTGCCGAGTATCCATCGTTAGTTTTGAGGAATCCATAGAGGGCGGTTTTGAGGAATCCATAGAGGAATTAACGCATGGGACCTACGTAGTATCGACTCTTGGAGAAGCATATTCCCTATTGTGTCAAGGACAACCGGAGCGACGATCCACTTTAGGTGGACTGTACGCTTTGCGACTATCGGGCGATTGTCAGATTGTCATACTCCACGACAGCGTTGAAATTTTTTGACGTCATCGGACGAAAATTTTAACACTGCCATCGACGCTAGATCGCCATCTTGAAAACCTTGACGTCATCGTCGGCGGGCTAGTCCATCACGTGACGCGAACTTCTTTTTCAAAATGGTATTATTTCCAGAAAACAGTATTTATCTTGTCGAAAATGAAACAGAATAATTTTATTATTACTTTATATGTACTCCCACCGACGTTTGTATCACTCTATACCTTTATACACCTATCTTCAACGATCTATACTGTAAGGCCACACTTTTTTGGATTACGGATTTTTCAGGCCAAAACCTATGTAGGAGGGGAGGGAATAAAAATAAAAATAAAATACAAAAATCTTTGACTTTTTATTTTTTTCCCTAGTGTTACGTGCTATGCGTCACAGAAATTCAAGGGGGAGGGAATAAAAAAAGCGGAATGTGCTAAAAAAGAAATAAAACCTTTTATTGATGCAACAGTAGAACAAGAGATAAGGCCTACATAGGGGCCTATATCCTGAAAATACAGGGCGTCAGCATTTAAATATCTTTTACATTGCACCTAGTGGTCGGCGGGAAAAAAACAAGAACACAAAATAGACCATCGGGAATTTTATTTTTTTTCAACATTTTCAAAAAACCTGGGGGGCGGATCCATAATCCAATAAATAAAAAAAGTGTGGCCTAAGCGTAGGAAACGAGTGATGGGGACGGGTGACCGCTTAACAATTAGAAGAATTTCTACTGTTCCTCCGCGCTCGCACTACTTTTCAAGATGGAAACCTAGCGTCGATACTAGTGGTGATATCACTGACGTCATTGCAGATATCGCCACCTAGCGTCAAGTTTGTCAGATTGTAGGTAGTGGTTGGAGAATTCGTGGAATTAGTACGGAACAAGCGAAAGTCATATTGTGTTGATAATGATCACTGTTCCACCATTTAATTTGCCCGATATCGTACCCAACCTGACTGATATTCCAGAATCATTATCACCGCATTGGGACCAATTCAAAACAATTAAGGAATTATATAGTCTTTCTGTGTCAGACTTACAGGGGGAATTGAAGGGGGTCAATAACATAATTCATGGACACTGGAGTACTAAGGGTAATTATTTTCCTGTCACAATTACCACTGACTGTGATGGTCATAATTTTGATTATTTATCTTCTGTATGCGATGTAGGTTAAAGGGTTTTATGATATATCTTTCATTTATTGCATTTAATAGACCATGGCTGTATCTCTGTATAGACCTACACATGTACGTGCCTGAAAAGACTCATAATAGAGTTGTTCCTTAATCCTGACAGTCAGTGCACTGGACAGTTCAGGAGAAACCCACTTATGAAGTCTATTGTATAGGGTTATCCATGGTGATGAACATGAATGGCGGTGTTACATCACTGGTGGTTTACTGCCACCCTCATAATTCACGTCATAGTGTCTGAGGTATTGATTAATTATTGCCAGCACATTGCCATGGCTGAGACAACCCATTCACTGAAGACAGAGATTTGACCAGTCTGCCTAATGTTTCTTCCCACACCTGGGTTTAAATTATCTAATCAGAGAACTGTCCGAGGGACTGGAATATAAAAGATTATGTGACTTTAGCCCTGACAGTTCTAAGGTGTACAGTCAATAAGACAATACTCAGGACAGTTCAAGATGGCAATGCACAGGAGACGAGGTAGAAGGGATGCTGTCAGGGAAGAGAAAATTGCGGTCTTTCGTGAGGCAGCACCAGTTTGGCTACGACAACCCCAGAACTGCTTCATTTTTTGCCGGAAGGCCAGGCCACTCGGATCACGCCAGAGGAATTTATGCTGGGGCGTACCATGCCTGCGTCAATCAAAAATATATGTGGCTGTCTAGGAAAACCCAGCGGATGTCGCATTTAAGGAAAGTGTTAATGGCCTTCGTGATCCTGCAAATTTCAATAACTGACATGCAGGCCTACTACGTAGCAGCTAAACAGTAGCTATGCCTAGCAGGTCAATGCACAGGCAATCTGACAACCCTTGCTGATCATTCAGCGACTTCTGTCGGGTTTTCCTAGACAGCCACACATATACAATGTACCGTTAAAGGGAGACGCCATTCACTGTGTAAAATTTTGAATTTTTGAAGTACCGGTACATCATCGCGTTATTGGCCTACATTCAAATATTGATACATTGATATCTACAACAGGTCTTTTTTTTAAATCAGCAAACTCATCATTTTAAGCATTTTTATTGCATCCCAAGGCAACCATTGCACAGTGATGTGATGTCATTTGCATTCAATATTTATGAAGGTACAACAAATAGGCCTGGGCAGTCACAGTATTAGCTCATTCACTACAGTATTACGTTATTCACTACAATAAAGGTCTTCAGCCCATGGACACTGTGACATCACAACTCATGGCAGTGCATGGACTGATAAAATTTCCAAAGTCTACAATGAGTGGAGTCTTCCTTTAATTGTGTAAGTGCTGCCAGCTGACCTCCCTTGAGGACATTTATTACATAACGAAAGCAAGGGTAATGTCGTGGGACTGTGATCTCATACAATAGAAGTTACGATGAGGTTTGACCGGACTTTAGGTGGCATGAACTGTCAGGATTTAGGAACAACTCTATTTGGAATTTCCAAAATTACAATGAAAACGGTGACTTTATTCCTTTACGTATTTTACCTTGTTGAATTGTTGCATAAATGTACGAGTTTCTAAATTTCTGGCCCCTTTTTGAAGTCAGGTGGGCCTTTGTGGACTTTGTATGGTTTTTAAAAGACCATGGTCAAAGCAGTTTACACTCAATACTTGACTTCAGGCATTGTACTGTTTACTTGGATGGTTGATTGTCTCGTGATTCATCCCGACTTGTGGTGCACATCTGTTATAACAGATCCAGAAATAAACAAAGTCATGCATATTTTCATGCCCCTCTCACAATCAAACATCAATCATATTCGTTTGGTAAACCATCCGTTTAAAACAGGCGCGGATCCAGGGGGAGCACACCCGGCCCGTGCCCCCTCTATTTTGTGGAAAATCTTAAAAATTGACCGGGAAATTTCGAAAAGATGTTAAAATTTTACCGAGGTTTTCCACGATGTGGGCGGGCTGTGCCCCCTCTTTCCCATGATTCTGTATCCGCTCCTGTAAAATGCACGACATGGCTTAATTTGAACTAAATTTTTTACTTTCTCTTCTAGAAACTGAAATCACGCCTGGCGGCTTGTCAAGATCTCAAAAGCACTCTCAAATGAACAGCGACAGATGGCAGAGGAACTTATCGCACTTCCACATAAAATCTGCCTGCAGTACATGTCGAATAAGGAGTCAGATGATGGCGAGACGATGACAAGACCAATCGAGTGGGAGAGTGATGCATTGACGAGTCTGAAGGAACTTTTTGACCAAGGTCGGCGAGTTTCTACGGGGGATGACGGGCGATGCAAGTGGAATAGAGCGAGACGAAGTGAGAATTTAGTAAAAGGATGCGGCCATCGGTTGTGTTGGATTGGGTACTGGAATAGACTGTTAGTGACTTCTTACCACCAGCGTTTTATGTGCCTCCACCAAGGGAATGCTACTTCGTAAATTGATGAGATAACTGATAAATAGTGACTGTTCCTTTGTTATTCTTTGCAAACCTTTTATGAGAAATGATTGGCACGCCCAAGTCATCATGTGCTTCAATAAATCAATGTTTTGGACACCATCTTATCTGTCTTAAACATTTGTTAATATTTTACTCCGGACTATTCCTCCATGAAGCTTCAGGTTAGGTCTTGCTGAATTCCCTGGGTAATGAGGTACCGGCAGACCTAATCCGCGACGTGGCGCTGACTATCAACTCGGTCAGAACTGCGTCATTGAAAGTGAGGCTAACGTTAGTTTCCAATTAATTCTGAATAGCACACCCTGTTTCTAGGCCAAATATAACTAAAATATTGCACTCAATTTCTGATTGTAGTTTTCTATCATTAAGTACAGAAGTGATAAAATATCTTATGGCTTTTAAGCAAAAATCTCTGCGGGAACATGATGAATTTAATCGATAAAGTTGACCATTTTAGCGTAAACGACAGGCGAATGGTCGACGTCATGGGTTGTGAATGACGCAGTTTTTGAACGTCAGAATGACGCACGACGGCTGATGACGTTCAACAATCGCAAAGACATGCGCACCTGCGTTTTAACCGAGTTCAGCGCCTCCTTTTGTTTGCCGGTACCCCATTAGTATACCTAACTGGAAATGCAGAAGTAGACCGCTTGTATGGCTCATTGATTAATCACCTTGTTGGTGCTTAACAGGGCCTGTGTTTACTCAGTGATTTAGCCCCTCAAAAATATATTAGAATATACTTCAAGTATACTGTAGTTTACTTTCAAGTAAACTGGCATATACTTGCAAGTATTCTCTAGTTTTCGTGCAGTGCTATGCCAAAATGTTGGTTGGCAGACAGGCAAAAATGTTTTCACATAGTGCCCACTATATGCCAAAATGTTGCTTTATTTTGTGCTCTATTTGACGTTTCTCGATCTAGTGATTAAAGGACCACGGTACTGCAACTTTCTGTCGACAGGCGGCGCCACCGGTATCATTCTCCAGTACTGTAGTTAAGCCTTTCGCCCCAGTGTTGGAGAATGTATGATTACNGGACCCCCCCCCCCCCCCAATCACGCATGTCAGGGGTCACCATTAGTGTCGGAAATGTGTCAAGTTCTGACCCTGCGATATGTTCCTATCGTCTTATTTCTGTCGACAAAAAATAGGTACCGTAATTTTTGCCGATAAGTTCACAATTACCAATAGAATTAGTTAGAAAATGTGAAAAAGTAGTGGAAAAAGCTGGTGAAAACCTCACAATTTCATTTGAGATGCTGGGCGAATTGTTGGTGTCGAATCCTTGCCGTAGAACGATTTTCAAGGTGTCACGTCGCATAAGTGTTGAACTAGTGTCGACTCCTGACTAGGGCGGTACACTCATGGCCAAAAATAAACGGACAGCAGTTTTCTTGAATATCTCGAAACCAATAGGGTAGAGAAAATTGGTCCCAAAATATATGGTGGCAAATTTTCCAGGCTATCTAATGGTATCAGCGTCGAAAACTTTTACTATTAGGCCTACTTTTACTTTTTACTGCTACTTTTTATTTGCACGATTCCATTCCAAATTTTTATATCACCGTGTTCTACTTATCGAGGCCTTTCATAACATATCCTATAATTTCAACTATTCTGTGTAGAAATGTGATTTTGGGGCACTAGCTCACAGAATAGTGGAAATTATAGGATATATTATGAAAGGCCTCGATCAGCAGAAAACAGCGATATAAAAATTTTGAACGAAATCATGCAAATAAAAAAGTTGCAAAAACATACGAAATTCCTTCTGGCAAATGCGGCTTCAGCGGCATTTTTCGGCGCTGATACCATTAGATAGCCAGGAAAATTTGCTACTGTATATGTTTGGACCGAATTTCTCTACCCTATTGGTCTGAGATATTCAAGAAAAAACTGCTGTCCATTTATTTTTGGCAATGAGTGTACAGCATCTACATTGACCGCTGCATAATGTAGAAACTATTAAACCATCTCTGAAGTCACATCCCGCAATCCTTGGAATTTCAATTTCACCAGAGGTACAGTTGACACGGGTTATTTCAACTTCCATTGGCGCCGCACATGGCAGAGTTCCTGCAGCTTTCAGTCAGCCAATTTAAGGAATTCTTAAGGCTTTTCAAGGGAAAATAAAGCCAAAATCAAGGTCAATGTTTTGCGAACGAGTGGACGAAACACAAACTTTCACGCATGAACAATCCACTTTTCTGACATACACGTCATGGTTTTACCAACGAAGAAAATATCAAGAAAAAACATTGTTAGGAAGGGGAAATGGTTCTAGAAAAATCAAAAACTGATCCACCATGAAATTCAAGGCCACTGGCACCGAGAAAAAAATTGTGGTTTTCAATGATATTAAAGGGACTCTAGAGGCAGCTTGCTATTGGGCTACTAACAGTACTGAGACTACACAACAGGTGGCGCAAGTAACCACGAACTCATGAACTGTGGATCATATTTTGACATTGATGAAATTGTACTTCAAAAATGATGCCCAAGTTGGATCCTAATGCCATAAATTCTCTGTTGATCATATCAATATATGCACCAAAAAGCTGCCTCTAGAGGCCCTTTAAAAGACTTGAAGCAGAAAAATGAAATTCAATGCTTTTCAAGGATTTGCGGAAACCATGACATATGTAGTCCATAAACTTCGTTTGATACAAAAGATATTTTACACATTGTTTTTTTTCAATTTCTGTCAGTTTCCTTCCTTTCTTTAGAGACAACCAAGAAAGTCCTATCTCGTCCTGTATCTAGGAATAACAGTATGGAAGAAAAAAATATTTCTACATAGCTTGCCGAACTGGTTGAACCTGTGGAATCCATACCATCATCGCGATCGTTGACCATGAGTTACCAGTAACCCTCCGTGCCATGGGTCAGTTTTCGATGAATACCCAGCATTCATTGAAACATCCATCAGGGGATGGTCCAGCATATCGATTGGAACTTCTGCAACCACATCTGTAATCCTGCCCTGCTGGTTCGATTCGCCATGCCCTTTAAAAGTTGACAAGCCCCTTCGGCACACGTTCCAACCTAAAAAAGATGATACAGCGATTAGTTTAGGAGTTATTGCACTTTTTGTTTTCGGTTTTAGGCACCTGGTGGCCAGGCCAACTATAGACAGACCAAAATTTGTTGTCTTGTGCTAGATCCACACTAGACCGTTATATTGATTTGAATTTGAAATAAAATCTTTGATTACATAAGATGCCACATTAGTGGCTTATTCAGGGTTTTCACTAGAGAATTTTTGCCAGCAGTCAGTGACATAGGCTGTTTGTACCCAAGTGTCAGTCTTGAAACTTGGGGTCATGATTCTGAGGGTCAAATTTAAACGCGGGGGGGGGGGGCGCCGGCGGTCAATTTTCAGCCGTTTCATACATTTTTGACTTGTGAAAACAAGGGGTGATATGAATAAAAATCTGTATCTACTATCTAGTAGTTACTAGAAGTAAAAGTAACAACTTGCAAGCTTTTACTCCAAGTAGAAGTGAACACTTGAATTCATATGAATAAACAGTTGCATTTACTTCAAAGTAATTACTTCTGCCCTACTAGTTTTTACTCGTCTGATCCTGGGTTTACAGTACTGAAATTAATACTGCTAATTATTCATATCCTCGGCAGTCTTTACTGTTTTTGGAGTAACTACTGCACTAGTATTAACTAACACTTATCAGTAGTAGCTACAAGTAATTACTTGCAGTAATTATACTTGCAGTAATTACTCCTGTTTTATTCATATTGTCAACAGTAAATACTTCAAAAACTGGAGTAAAAGTTATTACTTATTTTTATTCATATCACCCAATGACACACTTTCAGCTTATCTTCAGGAGTATTACGCATGCTATAGAGTGAAATCAGAAACTGGTAAAAACTACTGGAGTATGTAGCTATACGTCGTCTGTATGAAACTGTACTTTTACTGATACACCATGTATGCAAATTTTAAAAGTATAAAAAGTATAATCAAACTCGAGACAAAATTATTTTGGAGAAATTATTTCAATAATCGTGTAATGAGACAAACCATGCATACTATTCGACACTGTCCTATAAAACCAAAAATGTTATGAAAGCTAAATAATGCTAAACAGGCTAAACACATGAAAATCACACTCCAGGCAGAACTGGCCTGCCCACTAAGAAGCTCAAGAAATCAAATGAGGAAAAACCACATGTTTGCGATCTGATCCGGTGTGACTTTGGCATGCAGTTACGTCTAAAGGGCGCCGCACACTGGCGATTTTTCGCGCGATTTTCTAGGCGACCAGCCTTGCGACCACAGAGGCGACTGAACATATTTTTAGTTTTTTTTTAGTTTTTGTTGATTCGTTTGCAACAAATGCTTCCTTGGAAGATCAGTGATGTTGCAGATGACATCACTGATCGACCTCAAAGGTAATTATCGCATGCGATGTAGTAGTCGCATCAGTAGTCACCCTCATTTTAGTCGCTAGTGTGCGGCGCCCTTAACGAAGCTTTGAATTCTGTAATATAAGTGCTCTAAAACCCGTGGCAATCGGCGACTGAGTTCGGCCAAGGTTGGAATGCACGGCCCGTCTGGAATTGGTGCACCCACGGGAGTGCGGTAGGGAGAATTTAGAAAGGAATCAAACAACATGCTAAAAAGTAAAACTGCGACCCCACAACAAAGTTCCTTTTGCAAATTAAAACCAGCCGCTGTATCAGGATATGGTATCCTCTATTGCCATGCCGAATTTCGCGGCAAAACAAAGCTTGTAAGTGCACTTCGAGCATAGATGTGCAGACTTAGCACTGGTTATACCTACACAGTTTGCGAAATTACCGGCCGCCATTTTGTTTCGGGATTTTGCCATTGCTCGGACTTTTTCAATGGAATTTTGCACTGTCAGAGGCTTTCAAAAAAAGAAAGGTCATACCGTAAGCCACTCAGAACTACATAAAGTTATTTTAGCAAGCAAGCAGCGAATAAGATATGTTCGAAATATATTTGAAAAAGCTCGAAAATTTGGCTAAATCCCGAAAAAAATGGCGGCCGCTATTTTCGGAAACTGTCTACTGTAGGGTCACATAAGGGATACACGGGATGCGTGTATACGTGCAGTAGCAAATAGAATTTACCTACCGGTCTCAATGTTGCTTTATCTGCCTATTGCCAATCCAAACTGGCCTACCAGGTCCAGGTTTACCAGTCGCACAGACACCAAGATTGGCAAGATTGAGTGTTTGAAATGCTAATGACATTTTTTGCTGAAGGCACGGAATACTGAACATCAGTTGATAATGGTTGAAATTACTCCTCCCAAACGCCATCCAGTTATTCCAATGGATCAGCTCCGAGTCCCGAATCTGAAAATCTGGACGGCAGTCGTGTTTGGTTCCATGATGATGAAACTCCGGACGGCTGTTTGGTTCCATGATGATGAAACTCCGGACGGCTGTTTGGTTCCATGATGATGAAACTCCGGACGGCTGTTTGGTTCCATGATGATGAAAATCTGGACGGCTGTTTGGTTCCATG